>JAXQQM020087682.1:0-30619 GCA_034641835.2 Pinus albicaulis
TTTATGAGCCCTTTTAGAAACAAATATTTCTGGATCTAACAAAGCAGGGACTATATGTTGTGAGGTATTCGACCTCGTGTGAAGTCTTTTGAAAGCCTGTTGACGGGAAAATCTGTCCGGCCAACAGCAGGGGATCTCCCCGGTAAAAGGTCCCAACTAGACCTTGAACTGTTTGGAATAGGGATCCCGTCCGGGGTGTGGGTCCGGCTACCACTGATTTCTCCTTTGCTTTGGGTCTCGCTTAAACTCTATAAGACAGTGGATATACACCTAATCAACTGATACAAGACATATTCTTGATGCATTAAATGTACATGCAGCACTATGAGTAGCCAAAGGAAATAATAAAGCATGAAGACCGAAGGAAGTGTTGTTAGCAACAATTCATTAGGGTCATGCTTGTAAACTATTCTGATCGCAAAGGAAACAATTCCCCATAGTAAGAACACCCTTCACTTCCTAAAAGTTTAAATGATAACACAAACGCAGATAAACAAAGTCATCAACATTCGCTAAGAAAGTGAAATAAACTCAACCACCATTAACATACTCAGCAAACTGTTATGCAACTGTGAAATGAATTAAAGATGCAGTTCCATTAATCTAAAGATATTCAGAAACTACAGATATAATACTCAAGAGTGCTCATACATAAAACAACACCAGATCCACAAAGGGATTTTACAAAATTCTTGTATTCATCATTAAATGTATAATATACTGGTAATACAATGTACTCAGCTCGAGTCCCAAACCAAAATCCCTCAACAAGTTCCCGAAGGAAGTATTTATAGAGCAAAGCTTGCCCTCTGGGGTCCTTGACTTTTCGGCTTCCCGACGGTTGGGCTTCCTTGCAACCCAGTCTTGGGCCATCTGCGACCTGCGACCTCAGCATATGTGCGACCTGCGACCTCGACAAATTTGTGACCTGCGACCCCAACAGATGTGCAACCTGTGACCTCAACAAATATGCGACCTGCGACCTCGGTAGATGTGCGACCTGCGACCTCGAAAAATTTGCGACCTGCGACCCCAGCAGATGTGCGACCTATGACCTCAGAAAATATGCGACCTGCGACCTTGGAAAATTTGTGACCTGCGACCTCGGAAAATTTGCGACCTGCGACCTCAGCAAATATGCGACCTGCGACCTAGGAAAATTTGCGACCTGCGACCTCAGCAGATATGCGACTTGCGACCTCGACAAATATGCGACCTAGGCAAATATGCGACCTGCGACCCCAGCAGATGTGCGACCTGCGACCTGCGACCTTGGTAAATTTGCGACTTGCGACCTCAGCAAATTTGCGACCTGCAACCCTAGCAGATGTGCGACCTGCGACCTCAGAAAATATGCGACCTGCGACCTTGGTAAATTTGCGACTTGTGACCTGCGACCTCAGCAGATGTGCTACATGTGACCTCGAAAAATTTGCGACCTGCGACCCCAGCAAATATGCGACCTGCAACCTCGGCAAATTTGCGACCTGCGACCTCAGCAAATATGCGACTTGAAACCTAGGAAAATTTGCGACTTGCGACCTCGGCAAATTTGTGACCTGCGACCTCAGCAGATGTGCGACCTGCGACCTCAGCAAATATGCGACTTGCGACCTTGGTAAATTTGCGACTTGTGACCTTAGAAAATTTGCGACCTGCGACCCTAGCAGATGTGCGACCTGCGACCTCAGCAAATATGCGACCTGCGACGTTGGTAAATTTGCGACTTGCGACCTCGGAAAATTTGCGACCTGCGACCTCAGCAGATGTGCGACCTGCGACCTCAGAAAATTTGCGACCTGCGACCTCAGCAGATGTGCGACCTGCGACCTCGAAAAATTTGTGACCTGTGACCTCAGCAAATATGCGACCTGCAACCTAGGCAAATTTGCGACTTGCGACCTCGGCAAATTTGTGACTTGCGACCTCAGCAGATGTGCGACCTGCGACCTCAGCAGATGTGTGACCTATGTGGAACATTACAACATCGCAATTACTCTTTGATAATGGTGTCCCTAGATAAAACATATGAGACTAACGAGCTTAGGAGAAGTATTCAAACAACATGCTTAATGACCCATGGTAAGAGGGCTGCTACTGTACACCCTCAATGCATAGAAAAGTACTTATTCGAGCGTATGCTAGATGATCCCTCCCACATATGGTGTGATTGCAGCAACAACATCTGATCATGAAGGTGAGAAAGCTCATGAGGGGTTGGGGATAGGTCGGTGGGACGTCGCTGACTGCAGGTCAGGTGGAAGACTTTAACGCCTTAGGCGAGCAGAGGGGGACCCCGAAATTTTAACTATACCCAAAATTTTGGGTGGTGTTGTAGCGGCTACAACAAATGGCGAACCACTGGTAGAATCCAACATCTCTGTCAGTATCACAACAAAAGTCTAAGTCCGGATAGTAATGCAAGGGAATATTGAACAAGTTCTGTTGGTACCCTTTGTATTACTTTGGCCCTTTACAGGTATGCCTAATCCTTGTGCCTCAGCTAGGTCTCGCTAATCAGAAACACATCAAAGAGAAAGCTCACAAACACCAGTAGCTTGTTGATGATGTGAAGAGCAATGCAGTGGGTTTATTATTTTCAGGATTTTTAAAGTAAGTTTCTGGTGTTGCTTCGCTGCTAGCAGGCCTGGACAGTACCCCGGCGGAGTCACTTCAAGAAATCACAAACGTTGCTCTGCTGCCAACGAGCCTGGTCAGTACCCCGACGGAGTCGTTGCATTACCTCTCTGCGCAAGAAGCCGTTCTCGATCTTTACCCTTATTTGTTTCATGTGCTTGCGGCACTTATTTTCATGTGCTCGTGGCACTTATTTTCTTGGGCAGATGAGGGATCCCGACTTATTTTACGGGCAAGAGAGGTTGTTTCTTGTTTTGCAGAAACTGAAAGATATCCCAATTTGAGTTTCCCTTTGTGCCAAACCTTCACATCCCATTCACCACAATAGGCGAAGCGCGCAAAAAATATCATTAAAATGTCTAAGACTATGCTGGGCACAAGGCTTAGGATTACAGGTACGGGCCATTTCAAACTCATTAGGTCTCCCACAAACAACCGGATCGTATCTCCCCAGATAATAAGTTTAGACTCATAGGCATCTTGTTGAGAAAGCGACTTCAATGACTTGTCCTAAGAGAAAGTTGCCTCTTGAGATAGCCACCGCAACCTCACGCAAACGATGGGGTTACTGTTTCATCGGTTGGGGCAAAACAAGACTGCAAGGTGGTAGGGTTTCAATGAGGGCTCGTGCAGTGGCAGGCAACATGACAGAAATGATGTGAGGAAGAGAGAATACGACGAAATGTAAGAGGCGAGGCTCAATATACAACGCAACGCCATGTGCGAGAACGATCAACCAGTTGTAGGTGGAAAAGAGGCGCAATACAAGCAATGATTATTTATGTAGCAACAGGCAACTGAAAGGAAATGAAAGAAAAATACTTGTAACATGATGATGCCTAAGATATTAATCGTAAACCCAAAATAGCAAACACACTTTCTAATCATGAAGAAAAAATTTGGCAAATAAACCTAATTAACTTTGAACTAAAATTTTATTAACTGGTCCTAGCTAGCCTACACCTAAACCCTAGTTTAACCCATGAGGTGACCGGGTTATGTAAAATCAGTTTTCCAGTGCAGCCACTGCATTAGTTCGCCTCCTGCAATGACAACAATGATCAGGATCAGGGCTAGTATCCAAAAAAGTGCAGTAACAACAAAACTTACCTGAGGAGCAGGCGCAACGGCAAGACGATCATAGATAGTTACCAAAGAACATGCCAGAATGGGTTGTGCAAACTGAATCCCACTCTCATCTTGATACATAGCAATATGTTCTTGAAACTCAACATTTGTCAATGACACATAATCATTCATGCACAATCTTGGGCTTGATGGGCGCTGGGTAAGCCATTTCCTATTTGTAGGCACATCCATCGAATAGGGTTGGTTGAGTTGACCGACAACCTCATCATGGTGTTGAGGACCATCATTTTTAGGGAATGGAAACAATAAGCAAGTGCCAGGCAAATTATAGATGCATGCACATCCAAGCATATAAACCCTAGTTCGGGGTTGCTCCTGGGTTTGGTCAAGGGTATGGGGATCCGAATCCATGTTTAGTGAAGCTTGAAATTCCTCACTTCCTTGAAAAAACTCTAGAAATTTGAGCGGAGCGCTTCCCAACTTTGATGGTTGGGTGAGATCAACAGGCGAATGGATGTGATCATGCGTTGTGGTGAGTTGCAAAATGTCAGTGGGCTTTGTATCAATTTGGTCAAATGTTTGCGCACTGACAGATTGATAGATCGATATATCAGATTCTTTAGATTCGCCAGGGTAGGGTGGATTTACCGCGGTTATGCTGGGAGGAGCGTGGTACTTGGGGATCGTCATCTCAGAAACAGTCGGTAGAAGCTGAAGCGCTTCGACTTTCTGATGAGTACTTGAATCTTCCCAAAGCGAAGCATCGAATTTTGGTGTCTCCATATGGTCGGAAAAGAGATGTGAGTGACAATCCTCAGCGGTATGATTGAATATGCTTTCAGATAAGCAGGGATCGCTACAACCATCGATTTGATCAAGCTAGGTACCTGGCAAGTCAGGCTCCCCGGGAGTTACCAACTGGGATGGATCAATAAAGAGGACGTCTTGAGGTTTCCCAGATAGAAAATCACTCCTATGGCTATCTAAAGATTCCGAGTGAGAATGATCAGATCTGAAAGATTCATCGATTTTGAACTGTGATTGTGAAACACCATCTGTGGGCTTATAATTTCCGCATATACCAGTATAAGGAAATTTTGAATGTCCCGAAGAAATTACTGGTGTGGCGGGATCGGGAAACCAACCGAGGAATAATGAACGAAAATATTGAGTCGCAGGGGCGTTAACCCTACAAGGCTTTTCAACACGTGCATCCGTGTCATTTAGAGAAAACAATGATCTGGCAGGCCTTGTAAGGGAAACAATTTTATGCGGGGTAGGAGTCGATTCATAATCAGTATGCGAATTAGATTTAGGTTTGTGTCTAGGGAGACACCGAGTGTGCTCGAGGTAGGTTTCATGAACCGAGAGAGATAATGAGCCACTAGGGCTTTCAAGCTCTGATTCAACATGGTGCATGAAATATTCAAAGGGAGTACCGTAGGCTTCATCCCCATGCACCCATCCATCATTTCTCAGAACTTTCGAGGTCGTACCTCGACTATCCGACAACTCAGGAGGAGGAGCGAGAATGTCACACATAACAATACTCTCCTGGGAGGTTGGAGTGTGGTCTGGACTTGGGGAGATGGACAACGAAACATTAGGGACAAAATCTGAATAGACGGTAACTTGCGGGTTATCATAGGGAACACTAGGATCTAACTGAAAATGTTCAAGGGAAACGAGAATCACATACTTGAACTGTTCACTTAAACATTTCCAATCAACATCCCTTTCAGGGAACTCGAAACAATAATTAACAAATCTGATAGAGAATTCATCTAGGGATTCTTGAGGTTCCATTCTGATGTCATTTAACTTTATTACAATGTTATGAAGATCATACCTGTGAAAATCTTGTTGTAATTCACTGGCGAATTGTTCAAATGAAAGGATGGAAGCTTCCGGCAATGTGCGGCACCATTTCTTAGCACGGCCTTCGGGGGTGAGGAAGAAAAGAAAACATATCAAACCTGCATTTTCAATTTCGTAGCACTCACCAAAGTCATAGAAATCTAAAAGGTGTTGGGTTATGGACACCCCATTTTCACCATCAAATTTTAACTGGGACAAGTGATACATAAGTTCATCGGGGATGAAGTATCGAGGCTCATAAAACTCCGACAAACATCTCGGGAGAATGATTTGGGAACGAGCCATTACAAATATGAGATTAACTGCAGGCTCTCAGGGCTCATCTTGTCATCTGGCCCTCCTTCTAGCACCAATTCTGTTGACGGGAAAATCTGTCCAGCCAACAGCAGGGGATCTCCCCGGTAAAAGGTCCCAATTAGACCTTGAACCGTTTGGAATAGGGATCTCGTTCGGGGTGTGGGTCTGGCTACCACTGATTTCTCCTTTGCTTTGGGTCTCGCTTAAACTCTATAAAACAGTGGGTACACACCTAATCAACTGATACAAGACATATGATTGATGCATAAAATGTACATGCAACACTATGAGTAGCAAGAGGAAATAATAAAGCATGAAGACCAAAGGAAGTGTCGTTAGAAACACTTCATTAGGGTCGTGCTTGCAAACTGTTCTGACCGCAAAGGAAACAGTTCCTCATGGCAAGAACACCCTTCACTTCCTAAAAGTTTAAATGATAACACGAACGCAGATAAATAGTCATCAACATTCGCTAAGAAAGTGAAATAAACTCAACCACCATTAACATACTCAGCAAACTGTTATGCAACTGTGATGTGAATTGAAAATACAGTTCCCTTAATCTTAGGATGTTCAGAAACTGAAAATATAATACTCGACAGTGCTGATACATAAGACAACACCAGATCCACAAGGGGATTTTTCAAAATGCTTGTATTAATGATTAAGTGTATAATCCTCTGGTAATACAATATACTCAGCTCGAGTCCCAAACCAAAGATCCCCTTTACAAGCTCCTGAAGGAGTATTTATAATACACAACCTGCCCTTTGGGCTTCCTTGACTTTTCATCTTCTTGACCGTTGGGCTGCCTCGCGACCCAGTCTTTTCTGCGACCTGCGACCTGAGCTGTTGTTGCGACCTGCGACCTGACTGGGTCGCGGGGTCGCAAGTTGTAAGAAAATGAGAGATTGCGACCTTGCGACTGAGTCGCTGGGTCGCGGGGTCGCAAAATGCATAAAACCGAAGAGATGCGACCTTGCGACCTTGTGACTAGGTCGCTGGGTCGCAAAAGGCAGAAAAACCGAAGAGATGCGACCTTGCGACTAGGTCGCTGGGTCGCGGGGTCGCAAAAGGCAGAAAAACTGAAGATATGCGACCTTACGACCTTGCGACTAGGTCGCTGGGTCGCGGGGTCACAAAAGGCGGAAAAATCAAAGATATGCGACCTTGCGACTTGCAGATGTGCGACCTGCGACCTTGGCAGATCTGCGGCTTGTAGCCTTCTTACGGTGGACGTGGCCAGGTGCTCTCGAACTTAAAGTGCTTTCTTCGGAGATTCATGAGGATGTACTTGTTTTGAAAAGGCCCTGACGTTTGCTGGGGGAAACCTTTGCTCTTTGTGCAAACCCAGAGGTTCTTCCTGCAATAAAATAACATAGGTCACAGATTGAATAATAATAATGCTAAGGGAATTTTAATTAATTTGAAAAAGATAAAACAATGAATTTAGACCCCTGTGTAGTCCTGTTCTGAAGGAAATATATGAACGATCATGCATATCTACTATGTATTCTTCCACTGTCGCAAAAGAACGCTTGAAGGCACGTATAGCTAGTCTTTAACATTTTTCAATGGAGAGTACCGAAGCCCGGGGAGCTCCCATGCACTGCTATGTGCTGAGACAGGCTATGATGCATGACCCCCTCAAAGTGTTTCGAGGCTGCGACAGGCCTCGCCATAGCTAATTGCTGTCATCCCTTGCCTTCATTAGATGGGCATAAATTCACCGGTTTAACTGATTTCTTTCACAATGAGGTGTTAAAGATGCATCGTTCTTCATATGTAGAGATGCTAGGTTTGCTGCCAAAGACCCTGTGATGAAGGTGCTGAAACAAAGCATTATAACCTTTTATACGCAGACATCTCTGCCATGCACTGTGCTCCCATGCCTCACGATATGCAATCCTTCGGTGGCCAGTAAGGAGCGCGATCTGTTGGAGAGGGCATTGTGCCAATGCACTGTACTGAACCTTCTTTCACCTCCCAGGATGATCGACTGCTAGAATGTTCATTACATTCCACTGCAAATGACTTCGGCCTACAGCAGGTGACCATCTTCATCGAGGCATCAGAATTGCTAGTCGAAATATTTTGAATTGAGGAGGCATGTAGATTGAGCTCAGCGCAACATGTTGCAGAGGGCGAAAATTAACTCAGAGGTTTGGTTTGTTGTGTTGACAAAACCAGCATCAAAGGGATTCGATCTCTTTCCTGCACTGAAAATCGACCATGCCGAACATTACTATTGCATACCAGACTTGAGCGGCTCAGAAAGGCGTTAGATCCTTGCATGACGGGCTTTATTGCTAATCCAGAGCAAAAGATCCCTGAAAAGTTGTGTATCAGCGCCCTTTTCAATCAGAAACCTCCATTCCGGGTGTAGCAGCGTAATTAACATTCATGCATGGCAGCACGCATGGGAAACCTGCGTCCATGTAATGCGGCATGAAGAATATGGACCTGTTCTGTGCAGTTCACCGTGGACGCGTGGAAGATTACTATGGTGTGATTTTAAAGCTCTATGTTTCGTTTTACTGTTACGTGCTACAACTGTTATACATTCCGCTGCATAATAGTTACAACGATCCATTTCGTGTTCCAATAATCTCATGGCCACGTAATTAAGTGGCCCATGCCACAAAATCGCCGTGGATCCACGTGGTCTAGACCATGCATATCATCAGAGTTATTATACCGTGCTGGCTGCCACTGTAGGTTTGTCGTGACCGTGAGTTGAATCGTAAGTTTTGACCAAAAATAATATATCTGCTCCAATGTTTTACCGTAGGTTGAAATACCACCGTCGACCTGCTGGCGTCCATTCGTATGTGGTGAGGTAGTTCTGCTCCATGTGGAAAAATTGACTGCTACGTATATGTATTGCTCCAACGTTTACCGTGAGTTGGAACCTGCCATCGACGTTGGATGCGTGTCACATGCCCATGCAGCGTTTTATGTGGTTCCGCTCCATGCAACCGTGTGTTTCACCGTAAGTCGGTGGACCGCCAACCTTGCCCTCTTTTGACCGTGACTTTCACACTACCGTGTTAGTTGCAATGTTTCCGCTCTCATATATTCATTCCAACGTTGAAAACCTCGGCATAAATTATGGTTTGGAAACCAGATGAGTTTGTGCCTTGGTTTAAATTTGCAATGTAACGTTGGTCCATCGAATGTGCACCTATTGGTAATGCACCATAGTAATAAACTCCGCCCCATGTTTTAACATAAGTCTTGATCACTACATCCACCATAGAAACATTTGAGTTCATTTGTAATGTTTCTTCATATAATTCTGATCCAGCATCTCATATGGTGTTAAAACCATATGGTATTTATCATCTCACGCTTTGGTTTGATTATAATATGCTTAAAAATGCAACCTTGGTCCTCATGTTTGCGCCTACCATGTAGCTTAGGTTTAACCAAGATTTGCTTCCTGTCCCCAATTTGCCAGAGTTGTCAACACAACTCAAAATGATTGTTGGTTTAGAAGAATGGCTTTTTTATAAAATTTGAACAATAAAAAACAAAATGTGCTTCGCCATTACTTGACTTTGGTACATCCAAGAGTTTCCTTCTATGTTGCCATGATGGGTCAAATCTGTGCAGGCCATACATTATTATGGTCCTCAAATTGACACATGCTATACTGTCTGACCTATGTGCTTTTGGATGGACATCATCATGGCTAACCACATTACGACTTAGCTGCAAATTTCCGCGGGCCATTTGCATAATCACCGCCTCACTGTGTTTAATGCTTGTTGCCAAAACATGATGAGCATGCCATAATGTTTGCTTGTCAATTTGTAGATTTCAGTCCTGCTCACAGAATATGACAATATCAACTCCTGCAAGATTCAAACCAGCACCACTAGTTCGAGTAGACATTAAAATACAAATACTTCACAAGTATCCTCATGGGCCTAACTGAAGTCACTCGACTATGGCAGTGTTGATGCTTTGCCACCAAAGCTTTGCACAGCTGCAAAAATCTCTTCTGCTCTTACTGATCCATCAAGACACTCATAAGAATACTTTCGCAGGCCTAAGTAATCCCGAAGAATGTCTATTGTTTGCGTCGTTGGAGAAGAAATCAAGACACAATGTCGTTGACTATGTAGCTTCTCAAGAAAAATGTCCAAGGTGATGAGCTTTCCACTCGCCTGAACTAAGTGTTCACCTTCTTCAAATGGCTCTGGATCCATTGAAAATATAAGCATGGCTACATGTCTTTCGCAGTTGTACCAAAATATTTCGTAAAGATTTATGCTGAGTGCCTGAACCACTTGTTTGAAGCTGGGCCATTCTTGATGCAATACAGATACATACATTTCCTTCTGAAGTGGGACCAATGGAGCCAGTACTGTAACCCCAGACAGTGGTGGCAATGTAAAGAGTTTATTCTTGACAAGTAAAGCTTTTGTACGCCGAAGCATGAATGCATGCACAATATATCTTAGCAGCTTGAACTGTTTGCTACATCCAGAGGTATTGTCACCTTGAGTCAAGGTTGCAACTTTAACGGACACAACACCAAAAGAGCCAAGGGCATTTCCGTTGATCTTTCAAGTAAGCTAATAAACTTATAGCCTGCAATGTGTTCCAAAGTCCATTGTGACTGTAAGTTCCCTTGACTGGCGCGGTCTTATTTCTTGCGTACATGCGATAGATGTCCTCCACTTCTCATGTTTCAACTGGTACTGCTCTTATCCTTCTTATCGGTGTGGTGATGACATTTATGAGTATATCACCTGTGGGATCGACCTGTATGGAACATTATCACATCATAGTTACTTGTTTTGAGAATGATGTCCCTAGATAAACATATAAGACTTACGAGCTTACGAGAAGTATTCAACAGCATGCTTAACGACCCACAGAGAGCGGGCCTTTAATCGTCAATACACAAAAGGGTTTCCATTCAAATGTATGCATGGCAATCGCATTACACATGGCGCGACTACGGTAAGAGTGTTCGGGCGTATGCTGGATGATCCCTCCCACATATGGCGTGATTGCAGCAACAACATTTGATCATGAAGGTGAGAAAGCTCATGAGGGGTTGGGGATAGGTCGGTGGGACGTCGCTGACTGCAGGTCGGGTGGAAGAATTTAACGCTTTAGGCGAGCAGAGGGGGACCCCAAAATTTTAAATATACCCAATATTTTGGGTGGTGTTGTAGCAGCTACAACACCTACAATTGTCTTCCTTCTTCTATAACTTCGCACTTTTCTGCTTCTCCTTCTTGAGTATCGAACTTGAGTGAGTGATCCTCCCAGTGATTTTAACTACACTTCTATATATAACCTTTTCTATGGGTTGAATTTTTGTAATGTAGGCTGACTTCATCAGTTGAGGACCGACTTGTTGTGGAGGTGATAAATGACTTATTTTACTCAATAATAATTCTTTTAACATTATTCAAAAGCCCAAGAAGGGTCTCATAAAATGGAAAATGACTCTAATGACTCAATATGAGACCTAGAAGTCCTCAATGGGGAATTTTACCTATAACATGATGACCAAAACATAGAACCCATTCTTTAATAAATCATAATAATAATAATACTAATTTATTTTTCTTTCTTTTGATAAATACATTTTATTATGACTCAAATACAATTATGAAGATCGAACCTAGATACATTCTTCAAAATATTAATCTTGTAAAAACATTCACTACAGATTGAGTTGAACCAAACTAGCCATCCTTTAATTATTACATAATTTCATTTATTTATTGTCGTTATTACATCTAATACAAGATTGGCTCCTGTAGAACACCAACTATCTTAATCGTGTTATAGATAAATCATCATAAGTGTCGTTCTCTTGGACCCATATCCTTCGAAATGATACTTAGATACTTAATTAATATCGATGTTTAATAAAAGTGATACATTTTCACTGGGTTTCCTTCCAACCCAACATAACCTTATGATTATTTTAAACAAATATTTAGGGTGGGAAAGGTCTTACTACTAGCCAAGCAACCCAAATACTGGTTGAGTTGTGCTAAGTTAGTCACCAATTTTATTAGTACTACTTTTAATCCTTAATAGTCCTTAATCATGAAAAATAAGATTGATGGAATTTCCATAGATATCAATTGAGATTAAAACGTGTGGTAGAAAATAGATGTAGGAAAGATGACAATATTGACTTAATGTTTCCTTCAATCAAGTGAAGTTGGAGTAGAGGGGAACCATGATCCAGTGTTCAAACCCTTTTCTCTCTCTTGATATGAATGGAAAGGTTGTCATGCACTTAGTTACTCAGTTGTTTATAAGTGCTATATAATGTAATTAATACACAAGGGTTTGGACCGCTAAGCATTAGTTGTCACTTGAACTAGAGCAGCTTAATCAACCCTACATGCCTTGAAATGCTTATGTCTAACTGTGTCTAGAGTCCCTTATCCTATTGATTAAATAAGTGAGCATATTCGTACTAGCTATATAGTTCCATGAAGTGGTATGATTTATCTAGATACTCCTTAAATAGGATCAATGCACTCTATGTGTTTAAAATTCCCTACACAAATTAGGGAAATAGTTTAAGGTTTTCTACAATCATGATGTGACAATAGTATTTATTTGTGTTTAACTCTACTAAAAGTCAAACATATTATGGATCCTTAATTTGTGGTAAGCTTACTCAGATGGTCATTCACCAGTGTATGAAATATTCTATCTTAGGTAATTAATGCTTAGAGTTAAGGTACTAATGGACTAATAAGGCACCATAAGAGTTGTAGAGAATGAGGTAAATTAAGTATGAGAAAGTCTATGAAAAAAATAAACATAGGATTAGGATTAGATTACATAAATTACTATGGGTGAACATTAATAGGATAACACTACAAGAACTATACACATTAGCTTAGGATGAGTCGATAATGTTGTAAGTAAAGTCCTTTAAATTAAAGCACACTATTTCATGACGAGTTGAACAGACATTAAGAGATGAGATATAAAATGTCCCCATGAAACTTGGTTTCCTTGAATGAGGTATTTTAATGGCGTGAGGGCTCACTCTTTATCAGCTCATAGAATGTCCCTTTCATATTTCTTTCCCATCTTTGATCCAGATGCTCCAAGTCCAGTAGTTTTCTTAGGGGTCTCTTTCCCAGGTCATACATGCCACCTATTTTTTTGGGCCCATTTTGCCTCTTTTCTCGCTTTTCTACCTGTTCTATCTAACAACTAGGTTTCTTTGTCTATTCCTAGCATCATTTTTCTCACCTATGGATTAGGGAGTTTCAGAAAGGCCCCTGGGTGGGGCGTAATGTTGTCATGTCCAAAATTTTGGTGGCGAGCATGTCAGCTTCCTCGAGTCTTCATCTTTACCTCTTCCTTGTCCCTAGGATCCCTTGTCGAAACCCTTCTGTTCACCCAAATCTTTACGTGTTTGTGATGGTAAGTCGATGCTTTCTCTGGGTTGCGATATTGATACTATTACGATTTCCAAATTTTCTCTCATGCTCTCAAGTTTTTCAACATCACATTGTACAAGGCCCCGTTGATGGGCAAAAATGTCCTCCATCAACATCAGGGGAGACCACCTGGCCGGGGCCCCAATTAAACCCTTTTTCGTTGAAGCTAGTGGTTCTGACTAGTTATGGGTTCAATTACCCTGTCATTTAATAGTAACCTAAATATTATCCTAACCTAATCCTATGGTTATATTAAATGCTAATATATTAGAATTTGTCCTCTAAGTTATGTTAAGCTAGTGCTAATCCTAATATAAGTAATACTATATTATAATATTAATATTACCTAATATAATAGTAATACATCGTAACTATATTATACTGGATCTAATATGTTTGATTATGTAACATATTCCTAAATGTTATTAATGTGGTATTAACTACACTAAGCAATTCTACTATATAAAACTACGTATCAATGTTAAAGGTAATAGATTATAATAGTAAAATATGGTTATGTTATTTTATTATATAATCTAACCATATTATTATTTCAATGTTAAGAGGTTATTCTTAGGGAACATTAATATTCTAATTAAAAATAAATATAGTTAAATATTACATTATCTACTATTCACTATCTAATCTAATTAAAAATAAAATTATTCTAATTCTCATAAGTTAGATTTACAACATTATCACCCAGTATTAAAAAAAAATTTAAATCTAACAAAATTGTTAAAGTTAAATCTAAAATTATATATTATAAAGAAAATAAATGTAAAAGTATCAAAAGATCTAGATTAAAAAATCTTAAATAAAAAGAAAAATTTATATATACAAAATATACACTAATTTTAGGACTAGTTTATATTGATCTTTAATGATGTAAATTAAAGGAATAGATCAACACAAAGGTTAGGCTTCATTATACTGCAATGAAGTTGCCTCTATGTGAATAGAGGACTTTGATGCAAAGGAAAATTGCAAATGCGAAATTATTTAAGATGTAAGAAAATAAGACTTATCCATCCCCACGACAGGATATAAATTGTTGTCCCAATGAGGAGAAAGTTCCAAAAGGAAAAGGAAAGAAACACAAATGGTTGAATTTGGAATAGGATAAAGGTAATAGGGAATAGTTCCCAGACGTAATACTTGTTAAAAAAATGTATACAAAGAAACATTTTCCAAATAGTTAACAAATATCTACTTGCTAACACTTCCAAATTCAAGTAGAAAAATTGCATAAGAACAATAATTAATTTCATTGGATAGTACTGAAATAGTTCAAATAATATGACATCTATAGTGCAAGAAACCTTTCAGCTCAAGATAATAGGTAGCTAGCGGGTTAAAGCAATAAGGTTATGTTCATATGTTACATTCAGTTTCAAATTTATTAACATTTAACCTTCCAAGATATCTTGAAAATATTTAATTTAAACATAAATTATTAGCAAAATATTTAATTTGAACATAAATTATTAGCATTCAAACAATAGTGCTTCAAATAAAACAATCATACCCATTAAATTGAAACTGAATGATTTATCTCACAACAAAGCAATAGTGCTTAGATGCTGTTTATATAAATAAATAATGCTCCATTAATCTAAAAAGATAAATTAATAAAAAATATAAATTGTTCTTCTGGAATAAAAAAGGACTATAAGAGTGTAAATCCTTTGTTCTTCTCAGACTCGATCTCTTGCCAGCAGAAAAATACTCCCTTCTCACTGCAATAGTGCGAATGAGTTTTTAAAAGCTTCCTTTACAAACAAGTTGTGTATGAAAAAAATTTCTGCCTGCAAGAAAACAAACAAAATACCATTATTTCGCTCCTCGAAAATATGCAGTCATACTAGTCATAATTCATAAATTTGTAATTGTAGTTGGATCTGATTTCGTGGTATGACGCGTAGATCTGAAATTTCCAACAAATTCTCCATGGGTGATCTGGGATTATAGCGCTTTGAATATTTTGCATCCATTAATATATTTGAGTCTTCCAACGGGGTTTTTTTGTTGCACTGATTTAGTGTTCAAATCTCAGGATCAATTCTTCGAAAATCGAGTCTTTCACCAATTCTGATAAATCAGGATTACCTTCATTGATGGAGTACGCCAATCGATACTTTTGATCACACCTGCATAATCGAACAACACATAGGCATTAGTATTGTCAACAAGAAAACCAACAAGTGTCAATAAAACTTAAAAAATAGTTGTAATAATATATTTCTCGAGAAAGCTCACAGGGGCATGGTTTAGTGGCCAGCGGATGCACTGTTAAGGTGTTAGTGCTGTTAAGTAGGTCACGAGTTTAAGTCTCGTTTTATCTGGGTACTGCTCTTGAAGATTGGGTGGTTCCCTGAAAAGTTATAGTAGTAACCAGGGGATTGGACCCCGTGCCACGCGTGTGAAAGCTGCTTGATGTTACCGATCCCTCTGACTAACAAAAAAATATATATTCCTCGAGAATGATAAAATGAATTGTAGAAGACTACATTCAATGGTGAATTGGTTGTGTAGAAGGTACGTCGCAAGGAAAACGATGGGAGAAATCTTCCATGCAATCGTAATTATTATATAAATTCATAATGACCACCAGATTTCGTGCCTTTCTCACTGTTGGGGTTCCCATGTTTTCACCAGATTGGCAAGACCAAAAGATGAGACAACATCAAACCACTTTCAGACCTCAGGATCTAGCCCTCCAGGGTCCAGAGAGGGATCTCTCTATGATGTCAAAGGTATATGACTATAAAGCTCAGAGTTTAAGATGTTAGGCTAGTTGTAGGCATAAGGTTTGTTTGTTTGATTTGTTTTGATTTGGTTGTTGGGAATCAAGAATGAAGGTTTCAATATAAGACAAGGCAAAGGCAAAGAAGATTTTAGACAAAGAGAGATAAATTCAGATAGTATTCAAGACCATGGGCAAATGGAGTCAAGAAAGGGTTTACTTGCTGCTCGATATGCAGGCTTTCAGTTGGGCTAGTCATCTAAAGCATTGGATCCTAAAAAGATAGGTGGAGTGAAACAATCAGGAAAGAAAGTGAAGGAATGAGGGTAAACTGATTTCTGTCTATAGATTAGGTCAGAGGTCATTTAACTCCAGACCTGCTTGGACATACTCTCAGGCAACTCTTAGAGAAAGGCAAGGGGCAAACTGAGGGAACTTGGAAAGGTTTAACTAACTGAAAAGGATCCTAGTGAGACAGAGATAGAGTTCTACACTCCCAGTGTTCCCAATTCACTTAATTAAACTCTAATAAGAACATCTAAGAAGCAAATTTCATTAACTCATACATCAGCTAGTAGGCAATAACATCCACTACACTGGTTAAATTAACTGAAACTAATTCTTAGATAACACATTTAGCAGAAAACATTGAGGCAAGGAGAGCAGAAGCATAGGGTGCCTAACAAGGGCAAGTCCTATACCAGATTTCTAATGCAAGCCAGAAGAACTAGAATGGAATGAAATAAAACACAGAGACATAAAAACAGCACCATAGCTTTAGATCAGGATCCAAAGAAATGTGCTTGTCATATTGAGAGCAACACCAATCAGGTACAACATTTTCCAATAGCTTGAAATTCAGTTTGAAAACATACTCCTCAGCCTATCTTACAACTTTACACAGCGAGCATGCCTCAAGAGAAAGGCTTGCAATTCTCAGATATCTCATCAACAACCTTTACAATATTTTCTTCATGAGTTTTATAGCTGAAGAGAAGCAGAGGAGGTAGGTAGAAAACTAAATGAAACAATTAACACTCAGAAGAGGAAGAGGACTGAAGCCCATTCTGTTTTAAACTCAGAGCATTAATCTCTAGCACTTTGGAGGAAAAAATGGTCTTCGTCGGGCTTCATTTACTCCAGGTATGTCTCTGATGCATTCTGGTTTGTTGTACTCTGTAGTACCTTTGGTGAATAAACACATATAAATAAATGGCTGAATGGTCTGCCATAATTGTGAAGTAAATGCTTTGATAGCTCGGGACAGTACTTCGGGGTGGAAATTTCTCCAAGGAATGCGGTATAAACTGAAAACAATATGGGCAACCCGTCCTTTCCTGGGAAAAAAATTCTGCTGATGTATTTGCCCTATACTTTGATGAAAGTAGGCTTCCTTGCCTTCCCAGGTCCTTTTATGCACTATCGGGCTCTGCAACCTTTCTCACTGAGCTCAACAACTGTGAATCATGGTGGCGTTTAATGCCTGCATCCTGCAGAACATGCAACTGGACTGAAGAAATCAATGCATATGAGGGCGGATGGAGCGTAGGGCGGAAGAAATGATAGTGCGGCGGTGGTGATTTTTAGATGTAAAACAACGAAAATGCATTGTAATGGTGAAAACAATGAACAATAGGGTTTGGTGGTAGAATGCAACGCAGACAGTTAGATCGTGGTCCGGGTACAAAGATCAACGGCGGAGATTGACACAACGGAATGAATTTGTGAAAACGGACGAAATAAACATGTGACATTAATTTTAATGTAAATTCGGAACTTTGGTTAAAACCGGAAATACACAGGAAATGGAGGAAAATGTTATGAAATGCGCGGAGATGAATGTACGAGTGGGACCCAGCGGAGGCGGAGAGCGATTCATTCTTGACCATTAGATCTTGGATCCAATGGATGGTGGAGATTACTTCGGAGCATCGCAATCAGGGAAGGGCAGGAGTGACACATTCACAAGTTTCCGATTGCAATTAAGGAAGGGAAGCGATGATCGTTGGATTTACTAGGAGATCGATGGTGGAGATATGGATCGGGAGATCGCAATAGGAGGGGACACAAAGGATGACACAAACAAACTTCCGATTGCAATTGGCGGAGACGAGCGATAGCCGTTGGATCGACAAAGGGATCAACGGTGGAGATCTGTTCGAAGGGCAGAAGGGGAAGAGCGACGGGAGCAGAGCGAGAAGATCTGGGCTGTTGATTTCAAAATGGATGAAAGACTGCGATTGAGTCGGGCAATCGCAATCAGATGGGGGACAGGGGTGACACATATCGAAACTTCTGATTGCGATTGGGCGAAGAAAGCGATGACTGTCAGATTGACAGGGAGATGGACGGTCAGGATCAGATCGGGGGCTGGTATGATCAAGTGATCGGGAGACGAGACTTGCGATCAATCGGAGGGGGCAGCAATCGGCGGGGATTGCGATTGCGACGATCGGAGGTCGGAGCGATCAATCGCATCGGAAATGATTGCGATGAACCGATCGGGGGACAAAACATAAGTGTTGCGATTGAAAGGATTGTGATATTGCGCGGGCCGTCCGATCTATGTGGCAGATCAACGATGAAAAACAAGTTGTGGGACTTGTTAATAAAACAATCGCATCAGAAATTTTTAATGTAACAAAGGGATTCACCCCTCTGACGACCTCCGATTGCGATTAGCGCTCAAGACTTAAGCACTTGTCTTAGCGCAAGGGCATGTGTGGGGAAGTGGTTGAAAGGGGCTAGCGGGAAAAGGGGCTAAGCCCTATTATAATGTTTAAAAGTGGGTTTTAGCCCATTTTTAATGAATTTTAATGGTTAGGGAAGGTAACGATAGGAGGACAAAGGGGAGATTTGAGGAAACAAAGGGCAAGGGTGGGATTTCATGGAGATTTTGGGAAGATTTAGAAGAGTGAGGGGGAATTTAGGGGGAACAAAGGGGACTTTGATAAGAAAAAGGGGAAAAAGGGATGAAATGAAGCATTCTGCAGAGATACAAGGGGCAGATAATGGCCTTTTTGGAGCATCATTCTTCATCAGTTAGGCTCATTGACATCAGTACAGCAGGGGGGAAACAGTCAAAGGCAGGGAACGTAACAAGACTTCAAGGATGATGTGTTTT
Organism: Pinus albicaulis; assembly: GCA_034641835.2. NCBI lineage: Eukaryota > Viridiplantae > Streptophyta > Pinopsida > Pinales > Pinaceae > Pinus > Pinus albicaulis. The sequence continues at coordinate 19,217 of JAXQQM020087682.1, forward strand.
CAAGGGAAATGCATTCCTTGAAGGCTCACAAAACAATCTAGCCCCTTGCTTGCTTGTCAAGGAATTCATAAGGGGCTAACAGTGGCTCCACATGGGGATGACTTCTTCTTGAAGGAGTCAAGAATTCAGAAAATGATCTTTGGTGTAGGCCAGGTGCCGGTTGCTTAAGCCACCTTTCTTCTTTGATTTTCAGCTGCCACAAATATGATAGATCAGCAAAACATTCCCAACAATCTACCTACCCATCCTACAGTCCTAGCATTTTTTCTTCTAGGGTGCATTTGAACCATGGAAAATTTTAGGGGCTAATATTCGCAGGTGGGCTAATTTTCCATGCTTTTTGCAAAAAAAAGATTCGCCAGTTCCCATTTTTTTTAAAATTGATTCGCCCAAATTTTATAGTATAAACAAATTTAACCCTAAAAAATAGCCAAAAATTTATATATTAATATATTAAATTATTCAAAAACTAAATATTTTTACAAAAATAACATCAAAAATTTTACAATTCATATATTGGGGATTACAAATATTCGCCAAGTTTTTAAAATTTAAGATAAATGTCCATCCTTAAAATTTTCCCTAATTTGAACTAGCAGACCCTTTACATCATTTATTTTTATAACAGAAAATAAACCTATTCTAAATCTAACCCTATTACTCCATGAGGCCAGATTAGACTGTTGGCCTCATATGTTTCTCTACTTAATGTAATATCTGCTGGGATTAGACTGTCCAGCAGATTTCTTCTCTACATTCTACAACATAAATTTAAAAATAGTCAAACTAGGATTAAACAGTCTAGTTTGTTGTAGATCCAAGGCATAAAGACAGTTGCCCATGGACAGAGATTTGCAGAAAACCGAAACAAAACTTTGAAGGCTCAAAATCTGAAGCTTGAAGTATCCTTCTCCTCTTTGTGACCCAAGTTTTGAGCATGTTAGAGTCACTTCTTTTCGTCATTTCAGCTCTGGTTTTGGGCATGATAGAGCTGATTTTTATTTCTTCTTTGCTGGTATAGATTTTGAGAATGTTAGGACCAGCTGTTTTACTTTCTTGGCTCAGGTTTTGATCATATTAGAGCCAATCCTTTGCACTTCAGAGGTTCACGTTTCGAGTATGTCTGAACCTCTCTTTCTTCTCTGTTTTTTGGATCATTTTCTCTTTTTTCTCGAAAATAAAAAACTGCAATGGTATGGACAATGGAAATGGAAACTGGAAATAGTAAATCAACAGAAGTAGTGTTGCATCCTACCATTGACAGGACCCCCAAACAGCTCTGTACCATCTAATTCTTGGAGGAAAAAGGCATTAGGACCCACGGTGGTCTGGATGATGTATGGACCTTGCCACAAACTGTCAAACTTGCTGTGTTTTCCTTTATCTTCTCTCCTTGAGTCCCACTTTAGAACTTTATCCCCAATTTTGAAATCAGCAGCTTTGGTTCTATTGTCAAACAACATCTTTATGTTTTCCTGAACTTTGATAGCTCTGTAATAGACCTCTTCCCTTGTTTGATGAGGATGAATTGTCTGGTTTATCCTTCTCACCATACTGTCTTCTTCTGTTTGAATCTCTTGGACCAGCTTGATTACTGGTACCCCAAGGCTGGTAGGGAAAACTGCTTCTGCACCATAGACAAGCTGAAATGGTGACATGCAAATGGATTGCTTTGTTGTAAGCCTGTCAACCCACAAGGCATGCACCAACTTGTTATGCCATGACTTTTTGTTCTCTTCTAACAACTTTTTGATGATGGCCACGAGGCTCTTGTTTGATGATTCAGCTAGGCCATTACCTTGTGGGTAATAGGCAGTTGAACAACCAAGCACTATTTGATACCTGTGACAAAAATCAACCATTTTCTTCGATCCAAAAGCAACAGCATTATCAGTGATTATTTTCGTTGGGCAACCAAACCGAGAGAGGATATGACCTTCTAGGAACCTAATGATGACTGAATCAGTGGAATTCCTAGTAGGTATGGCCTCTATCCACTTAGTGAAGTAGTCTGTGGCTGTTAAGATCCATTTGTGTTGTGCAGAAGAAGTAGGGTGGATTTCTCCAATAAAATCTAGGCCCCATTGCATGAAAGGACCTTCAACAGTGATGGGTTGTAAAGGGAGGGGAAGGAGTTTTCTCTTGCCTTCGAAAATATGGCATTTGTGGCAGGCAATTACGATCTTATGGATGCCATTGAAGAGTGTGGGCCAATAATAACCAGCCCTAAGTATTTTGTTTGCAGTGGCCTTCCAGTTCAGGTGGCCTCCACACTCTCCAACATGGAATTCTTGTTTGATCCTTTCTGCCTCTGTTTCAGGAAAACATTTAAGCAATAGGCCATTTGGGTTTTTCTAGTATAATTTTTCATTTAAAATGCAGTAACTTCTGGCTTTTAGTTTTATGAATCTGGCCTTGGTCTTTGAAAGTTCAGGTAGAGCATTAAGGTTGGTGAGCACATAAAGGATATCAGAGTACCAAGGAGAGTTCTAAAACTTCTCCTCAACAGTGGGGTCAGGCAATCCTTCTTGCTCATATAAGGCAGCTACCATGTTAATGTCAAGGGCTTGCAGATTTGATTCAGCCATTAACTTAGCTAAGCCCTGTCCTTTGATCAGTTTGGTGGGTTTTATCTCAAGGTCGTATTCTAAGATCACAACAATTCATTTTCCCCTTTTCCCATCTAGGTCTTGGGACAGAATATCTTTGACTATTATGTTAGGCACATAAGAAATGGTGTGGGAATGCAATATGTACACCCTAAAGTCTTTTAAAGCCTTAACAAGAGCGTAGGCCTTCTTTTCCATTATGTTGTATTTCAATGGTGCATCCCTCAGTGCTTTGCTGAAAAAGGCTATTGGATGTTTCATACCCTGTGGATTTTTCTGCAGTAAGACTGCAACCACTGTATGCTCAGAAGCAAATGAAAAAATCAGAAAATCCTTTGAGAAATCTGGGCTGATCAGAACAGGGGCTTGGGTGAGTGCAAGTTTTACTGATTCAAAGGATTGTTTAGCTCCAACAGTCCATTTAACTCCTTCACCTTTCTTCAGCATGTTAGTCATATTCCTAAGGTGTTCAATTAGGTTGGGGATAAATCTCCTAAGGAAGTTGATTTTCCCAATGAAGGACTGTAATTCTTTGATGTTTCTCAGGTGTGTGATTTGTAGTATCCCCTCAACTCTTTGTGGGTCTATCCTAATTCCCTTTTCAGATATAATGTGGCCAAGAAGCTTTCCTTATTGCAGCCCAAATACAGTCTTTTTTGGGTTCAATGATAGACCGAACCTTCTACACTTTTCAAACACTTTCCTCAGATGTTTTAGATGTTCTTCTTCAGTCTTGGAATAGACTGTTATGTCATCCAAGTAAATAACAATGAAGTTTCCTATCTCATCTGAAAAAACTATATCCATTGCTCTCTGGAAGGTTGCACCAGCGTTCATCAACCCAAAAGGCATTTTTACATACATAAAGGTGCCCCATGGAGTGGTAAAGGCTGTCTTTAGTTGATCTTCTGGGAGAACTAGTACTTGGTTGTAGCCTGAGAAACCATCTAGCAGGGAGATCCTCTTGGAGCCTACTACCTTCTGAAGGATGTGTTCCATTTTTGGAAAAGGGTAGTTATCTTTGAGCAAGGATCTATTAAGATTTTTGAAGTCAATACATAATCTGATCTCACCTGTTTTCTTTCTCACAGCCACTAAATTTGAGACCCAATCAGAGAACCTTACAGGAACTATTATACCTGCCTCATACATCTTTTTAATCTCTTTTTCCACTGCAGGCAACTATTTTGGATTTATTCTACGAAGTTTCTGCCTGAAGGGTTTCTGATTTTCCTTTAAAGGTATTTTGTGTTGTATAATGTTGGTGTCGTATGCCTTTAAGTCTACGTAACTCCAAGCACAAACGTCAATAAATTCTTTGAACAGGTCAATGTATTTCTTTTTCATCTCTGTGGGTAAAGACTTTGCCAATTTAATCATTTTTGTCTTATCTTCTGTGCCTATATTGCATTCTTCTACGTCAGAGTCTGTGTGCTCTATGGTGGGATTTTTTGCTACATCATCGAAGTCAAATAGGTCCTCTAATGGCGCCAGACCTTGAGGTATGTTCTTATCTCTAGCCCGCAACACCTCAACTTCTTCATTTTCTGCGTTTTCACATTCTGTGGTTGAACTTCCAGTTTTTTCATCTAAAGCGTTTATTTCTACGTCTTGGGGTGGAGCTTCTTCCTCATCTGGGGGTTCCTCACTTAGGCAGCTATCACTAGACGTAGGGTCTGAGTCAGAAAACTCAAACTCGTTTCTACCTATCAGGAAATCTTCAATCTGTTTGTCACCCTCAAAGACCTGCTAGTATTTTTCGTTATCCGACACTACGGGTCTGAATTTGATCTGAATGATGATCTGCTGGTCATTGGGAGTCTTAGGGTAGGAACTAGCTAGGCAAGCTAATCCGTTTGCGATGATGTTTTGACTCCAAGGGATGAACACTAATTTGTACTCAACAAACGTTTTCAATATATCTTCGGCATCGTTCCTATACGCCCTCAACCTACGGTGCTTGGCTGTGTATTCACCGTTTACCTATTTTATGACCAGCTCAGAGTCTCCCCTCACGGCTATCCTACGGGCTCCTAACTTCTTCAACAGATTTAGACCCAGGATTAGAGCCTCATATTCTGCAATATTATTTGTGCATTTGAAGTGAAGTTTGACAACGTGGCTCTCTGTGTAGTCACTCTCGATGTCCCATATCCACACTCCTGCTCCTGCAGTTTTTCTAGTACAGGACCCATCAAAACTCATCTCCCATAAGGGATTTTTCTCATGTTTATCATTTCTTTCTTCCTTACAGCGGGGTTCGCCATTATGTTTCTTTATAGGGTCTGCACTAGGCTGTGGGTTGTTTTGTTCTTCATGAAATGTATGGGGTTCATAGAGCTAGCTAGATGGTTGTTTAAGTTCTGTTTCTTGTTCATTCTAAGCTAAGTTCTCAGTGCACTGTCTACAGATTTCATCATCATTTTCTTCTAAATCCAGAGCAGCCATTATGTTGAAATCCCTAGCCTCTACCTCTTCGTTTGTATCTCTGTTTTGGGACTCTGACCCTTCCAAGGATTCATCATTACAAAAGATGAAGGAGTCGAGGTCTGTATGTACAGAGTACACAGGTGAATTTTCTGGTTTTTCGGGGCTACTGACTAGGAATTTCATCTGTGCCTCCCTATACAGTCTTCTAGGCTGGCCAAAGATGGGAATTGTGGCATATGAGCCATCCATCTGCATTGTACCCTGCAGCTTGGCTCCCCATGATCTTGATAATAACATGCCATATTTGGGCGGTACATCTGCCACCACAACATCCATGACCATACATTTAGCTGGGATCTGGGTCAAACTCACACATAAATCTTTGATCAGGCCCAGGCATTTTACTCTGCTAAATTCAAATGAGTATAAATCTTTATAGGGATGGGTTATCTCTAGGCCTAATATTTCCATTACCACTTTAGGCATCAGGTTGTGTGATGCCCCAGAATCATGCATTGCATTGTGGAGAATCTTATCATGGATATTAAGACTGATATAAAAAGGGGGCACTACCCCTTCCTGAAACTTTCCTTCTATCTTTGGACCAAACAGAAGGGCAGGTTGATCATCACTCGGATTTACATTATCACTGTTCTCACCTAAATTTAATGCTTTAAAAATTTGGCCTTTATATACATCCTGAGTGGCAAGCTCAGAGAGTCAGACAAAGATTTTAATTTTTGCAATCTCACTCTCCAAATTGAAAGTGGACTGACTCTTTGGAACGTTCAACTCTGTTTTTTTAGTCACCACCTTAGTGGCTGAATCAGTGTGCTGATTCTCACTATGTACAGTGTTAGAGACTGTTTTATCAGGAGCACTAATTACGGTGTCGGTGCTTCTTATTGGTTGACCTTGTGTATCAGTGTTTTGGTTGTCCTTTTCTTTGTTCTTCCCAGAATTCTTAGCTACTGATTTGTTGCTTTTAGCAGTTTCTTTAAAAGTTTTTTCAGGTCTTTTCTTGATGGTGACCTCAGAAGCTCTTGGTTTGACAGTTTCTTGGCTCTTTTTGCTTCTAAGTTCATATTGTTCTCTGACCTGCATCATGGAATTTTCAAATCCTAATTTGTAATCCTCAGTTTCTAACCATTCCTCATCCCAACCAGAGGGTGAGGGCTGATATTCTTCTGAGTAACAGTTATGGATTGAATCTTCCATTTCAAACTTGTTTATTGTGTTTCCCTCAGAATCTTCTATGATTCCCTCATCTTCATCAAGAAAATTCTCTTGGAATGGGGGAATAACTTACTGATCTGAGTCTCTTTGTCTGTTGGGAGTGGCATTGTTTCTTCTAAAGTTTTGGTTCTGGTTATGGTTTTGATTTCTATTTTGGTTACTAACTGTGACAACCATTTTTTCCATCATTTGGTATAGCTTCTCCACTTTTTTAGATAGACGGTCATGATTTGGATCGGATGTGGAAGCTACATTGTCGTCTCTATATGTTACCCTTTTCTCAACTCTTAATCTCGCTCTTTTCTCAATCAAGTTGGCTTGTATATTCACTGCTCCTTTCTGCATGCCTTCCAATGTGTTGTACTCTTTATCCCTGAGCTGATAGGCCATGTCAGCATCAAAGCCTTCAGGGTATTTCGCTAGGGCCATACCTTGGGGAGGTTTCATATGTGGAGGGAGAGCATTGTAAATGTTGTTAAATCTCGTTGTGTAATCGTGGACACTCTCTCCTACATTTCTTTTAAGGCTCATATATTCTGCTAGGAGTTGACGAGGATTGGCCTTAACATCCCATTTGTTTATGAAGGTCTGATACAGAGATGGAAGGTCATTAATGCTACCAAGGGGTAGGCCTTTAAACCATTTCATCACATCACCGCCTAAGCTCTGGGCAAATATTCTCATTTTAACTGTATCATCATTTATTTCCATGTAGTCAAAGGAATCTTCCATCCTATCTACATGATATTGTGCTGTGGTAGAATCTTTTGCAGTGAAGTGTGGGATCTTTGATTGATAATCATTGGGTAAGGGAACTAGAGGCTGAGGTAAAACCAGAGGTGCATACCAGGCTACCATGATGATGTTTTGATGAGGTAAAGGGTTGACTTGGGCGGCTGGTATGTGGATGACAGGGATATTATGACCAGTAGAAGACTGGTGAGTAGATTTAGGATGACTAAGCCCCAAGTTTTGTATGAAATGCATATCAGGAGGTGTAGAGGGAGGGGTTTTTCTATCCCCAAGGTGTCCACCACTTTGAGGTGGTGAACGAGGGAGCTCAAGGTCTGACTGGTCTAGGACACTAAATGACCTAGTTCTTGGCAAACTATGTTGAGTGCCTCGGTCAAAAAGTGGGTCTGATAGAGCTGCAAAGTTTTCTAGTGTAGAGTTAGCTCTATGGATGTGGCTGGAAATAGTTGGTCCTTTAGGTGTAGGAGATCTCTTGAGGATGCTCTCGAGTTTATCAACTATTTTAGGTGGGTTTGGGTCAGGGTAAGCTCTTGTATGAATGGTTCTTGAAGCTAGAATGTTGTATTCTAACCAAGCAACTTAACCCTACTTGTTACTTCTACTGTGGTTGATGTTGTTATGGAGGCTGGTCTCCCAGTGGAGTCTAATGTGAACCAAGATAATCAGCAGGCCTACTGATCACTAGTGGAGTCTTTAAATCGTTTAGGAATTGTGGAGTCGCCAGTTGGAAGGTTTAGTATGTTTTTGGAGGGCACACTGTCCACCACAGTGCTTATGAGATGTCCCCTTTCAAGGATATCTTCACAACATAGCAAAATCTAACCAGAGATTGATTGGGAGGGATTTTACCAGATGTGTCACCTCTGAAAGAGTGTGATATCTGGAGGCTACCTGGCCCTTTCCAGACTCTGTCCAAGAGTATGGGGGGAAACAAAACAAATGGTATAGAGGTTGATGTGCGAATAGGAGTGTTGAACTGCCAACCTAACCAGAGATTGTAGGTTTCTGAGGCTCTTATGATGTAGAAGGTAAGAAATACTCAGAATTCCCCAGCAGAGTCACCATTATGTTGGGGTTCCCATGTTTTGGCCAGATTGGCAAGACCAAAAGATGAGACAACATCAAACCACTTTCAAACCTCAGGATCTAGCCCTCCTGGGTCCAGAGAGGGATCTCTCTATGATATGTCAAAGGTATATGACTATAAAGCTCAGAGTTTAAGATGTTAGGCTAGTTGTAGGCACAAGGTTTGTTTGTTTGATTTGTTTTGATTTGGTTGTTGGGAATCAAGAATGAAGGTTTCAATATAAGACAAGGCAAAGGCAAAGAAGATTTTAGGCAAAGAGAGATAAATTCAGATAGTATTCAAGACCATGGGCAAATGGAGTTAGGAAAGGGTTTACTTGCTGCTCGATATGCAGGCTTTCAGTTGGGCTAGTCATCTAAAGCATTGGATCCTAAAAAGATAGGTGGAGTGAAACAATCAGGAAAGAAACTGAAGGAATGAGGGTAAACCGATTTCTGTCTATAGATCAGGTCAGAGGTCATTTAACTCCAGACTTGCTTGGACATACTCTCAGGCAACTCTCAGAGAAAGGCAAGGGGCAAACTGAGGGAACTTGGAAAGGTTTAACTAACTGAAAAGGATCCTAGTGAGACAGAGATAGAGTTCTACACTCCCAGTGTTCCCAATTCACTTAATTAAACTCTAACAAGAACATCTAAGAAGCAGATTTCATTAACTCATACATTAGCTAGCAGGCAATAACATCCACTACACTGGTTAAATTAACTGAAACTAATTCTTAGATAACACATTTAGCAGAAAACATTAAGGCAAGGAGAGAAGAAACATAGGGTGCCTAACAAGGGAAAATCCTATGCCAGATTTCTGATGCAAGCCGGAAAGAAATGGAATGGAATGAAATAAAACACGAGAACGGAGAAAAACATCACCTTTGACTTTAGATCGGGATCGAAGAAATGTGCTTGTCATGAGAGCAACACCAATCGAGGTACATAACTTGTTGCCAATAGCTTGAAATTCGGTTTGAAAACATACTCCTCAGCCTATCTTACAACTTTACACAGCGAGCATGCCTCAAGAGAAAGGCTTGCAATTCTCAGATATCTCACCAACAACCTTTACAATATTTTCTTCATGAGTTTTATAGCTGAAGAGAAGCAGAGGAGGTAGGTAGAAAACTAAATGCAGCAATTAACACTCAGAAGAGGAAGAGGGCCGAAGCCCATTCTATTTTAAACTCAGAGCATTAATCTCTAGCACTTTGGAGGAAAAAATGGTCTTCGTCAGGCTTCATTTACTCCAGGTATGTCTTTGATTCATTCTGGTTTGCTGTACTCTGTAGTACCTTTGGTGAATAAACAACATGTAAATAAATGGCTGAATGGTGTGCCATACTTGTGAAGTAAATGCTTTGATAGCCCGGGACTGTACTTCGGGGTGGAAATTTCTCCAAGGAACGCGATATAGACTGAAAAAAATATGGGCAACCCGTCCTTTCCTGGGAAAAACATTCTGCTGATGTATTTGCCCTGTACTTTGATGAAAGCAGGCTTCCTTGCCTTCCTAGGTCCTTTTATGCGCTATCAAGCTATGCAATCTGTCTCACTAAGCTCAACAACTGTGAATCATGGTGGCGTTTAATGCCTGCATCCTGCAGAACATGCAACTGGACTGAAGAAATCAATGCATATGAGGGCGGATGGAGCGTAGGGCGGAAGAAATGATAGCGCAGCGGTGGTGATTTTTAGATGTAAACCGGCGAAAATGCATTGTAATGGTGAAAACAATGAATAATAGGGTTTGGTGGTAGAATGCAGTGCAGACTGTTAGATCGTGGTCCGGGTACAAAGATCAACAGTGGAGATTGACACAACGGAATGACTTTGTGAAAATGGACGAAATAAACATGTGACATTAATTTTAATGTAAATCCGGAAATTTGGTTAAAATCGTAAATACACAGGAAATGGAGGAAAATGTTATGAAATGCGCGGAGATGAATGTACGAGTGCGACCCAATGGAGGCAGAGAGCGATTCATTCTTGACCGTTAGATCTTGGATCCAACGGACGGTGGAGATTACTTCGGAGCATCGCAATCAGGGAAGGGCAGGAGTGACACATTCACAAGTTTCCAATTGCGATTAAGGAAGGGAAGCGATGATCGTTGGATTTACCCGGAGATCGATGGTGGAGATACGGATCGAGAGATCAGAATTAGAGGGGACACAAAGGATGACACAAACAAACTTCTGATTGTGATTGGCGGAGATGAGCGATAGCCGTTGGATCGACAAAGGGATCAACGGTGGAGATCTGTTCGGAGGGCAGAAGGGGAAGAGCGACGGGAGTAGAGCGAGAAGATCTGGGCCGTTGATTTCAAAATGGATGAACGACTGCGATTGAGTCAGGCAATCACAATCGGAGGGGGGACAGGGGTGACACATATCGAAACTTCCGATTGCGATTGGGCAGAGAAAGCGATGACCGTCGGATCGGTGGGGAAATGGACGGTCAGGATCAGATCGGGGGCTGGTATGATCGGGCGATCGGGAGACGAGACTTGCGATCAATCGGGGGGGGGGCAACGATCGGCGGGGATTGCAAGCGATCGGCGGGGATTGCGATTGCGGCGATCGGAGGTCGAATCGTCGCCGAGCTGATGGCGATGAACGATCGGAGGACAAAACATAAGTGTTGCGATTGAAAGGATTGCGAATATTGCGCGGGTCGTCCGAGCCGTCCGATCTATGTAGCGGATCAACGGTCGAAAAACAAGTCGCGAGGACTTGTTAATAAAACAATCGCACGAACTTTTTAGTAACAAAGATGCTCGCCCCTCCCGACGACCTCCCGATTGCGATTAGCGCTCGGACTTAAGAACTTGGGCTTGGCGACGGGCATGTGTGGGGAAAGTGGTTGAAAGGGAGCTAGCGGAAAAAGGGGCTAAGCCCTATTATAATGTTTAAAAGTGGGTTTGTGAGCACTGTGTTTGATGGTTAGGGAAGGTAACGATAGGAGGACAAAGGGGAGATTTGAGGAAACAAAGGGCAAGGGTGGGATTTCATGGAGATTTTGGGAAGATTTAGAAGAGTGAGGGGGAATTTAGGGGGAACAAAGGGGACTTTGATAAGAAAAAGGGGAAAAATGGATGAAATGAAGCATTCTGCAGAGATACAAGGGATAGATAATGGCCTTTTTGGAGCATCATTCTTCATCAGTTAGGCTCATTGACATCAGTACAGTAGGGGGGAAACAGTCAAAGGCAGGGAACGTAACAAGGCTTCAAGGATGATGTGTTTTCAAGGGAAATGCATTCCTTGAAGGCTCACAAAACAATCTAGCCCCT
>JAXQQM020064014.1:0-57246 GCA_034641835.2 Pinus albicaulis
CCCTGCTGAGCTAAAGGTTGTCCCAATGAGGGTTGCCCTTGGAAGCCAGAGGATTGCACAAGAAGGGTAGGTCGCAATATCTCCAAAAATATTGCGAACCAACATCTGAAATTTTTACATGGCGTTACTCAAGATTTATTCGCAAATGAGTTTTTTTTAGCGTCAGAACCTTCGTAGAAAAAAAGTTATAGCAAAAATGCCATGATGACCTATTTGAAGTAGTGAAACCCTAGAATTCAGAGTTCTAATTCCAAATGTTATGAAACCAACTCCCAAAATATAAGAAAAGAGAGATCAACGCCTTATAAATAAGACATTGAATCGAGGGGGAAACCTCCTTTATATTACATAAATGAATAATTCTTGGATGATTCAAATGAAAAAACCTCATTTCTATATATAGGAGTCCATAAGGTCACAATATAATCCTAGTTGACCTAACAATAATAATGTAAGGGCACAATAATAACAATAGTGGGATTTTATGGGGCATAATAATAACAATATGGGGACTACAGGGGTACAACAATAACAATAAGGGGGCTACACTAACAATAATAAGGGACTATACTAGTAATATAAGAACCTAACAAGGAAAATGTAGTACTAAAAACATCATTTATGCTGAAATTAAAATGTGCAACAACACAGTGAGTAGATTCACATGGTTTTCCTTTGTCTAGAGGTGGTTTCTCTTTCTTCTCATTAAATTGTTCTCTTTTCTCATTGATATTTTTTCAGGGGAGTTCTGCAGTTAATAAAAGTATGACCATTTTTTCCACACCTGTAACATTTGATACTTTGTTTATCATATTTAAAACTCTTTTGTTGCTTGTAACCTTGTTGCCTATCACCTTGGTCATTATTACCCTCCCTGCCTCTAAAATTTCTCCTACCACAACCTTTGTTATTCTTGCCACTTCTAGTAGACTCACCTTGAAATTTCTATTCTTTTTGTGCAAGGCATGAAGTTTCAACATTGGGATTGATAAGTGATTCTTTCTTCTCAATTGCCTTCTTTCTTTCAATTTTACGTACTAGTTTATCAAAGTTGATATCTTTCAACTGTCCACTAACTTAGAGTGATTCCAAGTAGTGTGAATAGGCATGGTGAAGAGATTTAATGAAATCAATACTAGTTGCATATCTACTTTTACACTAGTAGATTCAATATCATGGAAAATAGATTTTATTTATGAATCCAACTTCATGGGGTCATTATCTTTCATCTCCAAATTAAAAATTTCAATAGTAACTTTATAATCTCCAATTCTAAATGAGAGTCATAAGATCTTTTAAATATTTTAATTCCTCATATGTTGTGTCACTGAAAATAATATATATGCTTACCTCTTTTGCTACTGAAGCAAAAATCAAAGAATATGCCTTTTAGTCTTAAGTCTACCAAATTTCAATTTATTTTTCGTCATCAAGTGCAATTTCTTTTTCTTCTTTATCTTTCTTTCCTTCACAAATTTCTTCCCACAAATCCTTAAAAATAAGTGTGCTCCTAATCTCCCGAAACCCTTCATGATAGTTTTCATTTCCACTAAAAACAACTCCTACAATTGAGATCAATGAATTCATGATTGCAGACAAAAAAATTGCAGCGTAAAAAATAATTTGATATATTATAGTATCAATAAGTGACTGACACTCTGTTCTTGGTTTGTTCAATTTACGATAAAAATAGTTTTTGATAATGGTTTCACATTGTCAATATTTTTTGGAGTTGTCTTTAGTGCGACTTTTTGGAGTTTCCGGTGCCGGAATCCGGTGAAAAAATTTGAGGTAAAATCTTGATGTCTTTTATTTACACTGGGTTTTTAACTGTATATATGGATTCAAAGCCCTAAAAAACCCCTTGGGCACTTCGATTGTGCAAGGTTACCCATCAAACTTATGCTTTCAATGAATTCCGGCCAGATTTTAGAGAAATTAAACCTGAAAAATCTACTAGAAAAACCTTCAAAAAATCGCACTAAAAACTACTCGATATTTTTCAAACAGAAATCAGACAACTACATGGTCAAAAGGCACGTGTACTCACCAAATTCATGCACTCACCAAATTCGCAAATTTACTTGGCAAACCCTGAAAACATGATACGACGAGTCCGGAAAAGATCAAAGGATTACATTGTGGGAGCGGAGGTCAATGGTCTAGAACGTCCTAGGTTTTAAACTTGCACGATGTTTAACATATCCTTCAAAAACCAGCACTCACCACTACCTGACACGTGTCCCATATAGATTTTATATGGGATTCCCTTTGTGCATAACGGTCGCGCAACTTCTCGAATCCACACGCATATTTCACCGTCGATGAAATCATGGAATGAAATCATTTTGGGTCACTCACTGTTGTGATAGGCACCGGTGCGATAGTTTCTATGCAAATTTTTTTTTTAATTCCCTGGCTTACAACGTGGCTTCCCTACGCATGTATCTCAGAACATGGAGTTTTAAAGTTCCAACCGCTTTGATACCATTGTATAGAGGAAAGTGAACAAACTCCACAATGATAATTATTATGAAAAAGAAAATATTACATATGTATTGATATGAGACGGGTACAAGAGAGTTTGGTCTCGATAACTTATTTAACTGAAATAAAAACTAATCATCTAATATATCTAATATAATACATATCCTAAATGATTATTTAACAAGTATCGATGGAACTAAAATAACAGGGGACTCCTCTCTACAACATTAGTTAACAATTTGAAATTTTAGAAATATTGTTTTTGTGATCCATAAATTGTGATAATTTTTTTTTGGTAAAAATCACATTCAAATAAATTTGGTCGATGCGTTTCGAATCAACGAGTGTGGTTCATCATCAGGATTTGATGAAAAATCTGATCAGGAAACCCAATTAAATAGATACGAAAGGCTCCAACTAACCGTTGTAAAATAACGACTAGTTTAACTCAATCTCGATCAAAAAAATCCAAAAAATCCAAAAAATATATATAATAATAAATTTTTAATGATTAAAACTTATAATTTGAATATTATTTATTTTTAATTTTTATACAATAAGAATTATTCCATTTATTCTAGAAGAATAAATAAATATTTACTATTATATATATAATTTCTATTTTTAGAATAATAATTAAACTATTTATTTAGTTTTATTTTTATTTTCATAATGGAATAAATGCCTAACAAGGAATTAAAAAAATCTATTTTAATTAATTGAAAATAAAATAAAATAAAATAAAATAAAAATGATTTAAAATAAATATATATTAATAAAATGAATCTAATAAATCTATTTTAATTAATTAAAATTAAATTAAATTAAAATAAAATAAAATAAAAATTAATAAACATTTAGTTTTATTTTTATTTATTTTCATAATGGAATAAATGCCTAACAAATTTAAAGGAATTTAAAAATCTATTAAATTAATTAAAAATAAAATAAAATAAAAAATATTTAAAATAAATAAATATTAATAAAATGAATTTAATAAATTTATTTAAAAAAAAAAAAACTAGGAATGGAGAGCAGGAATCCAACACCTGCTAACCGTCCACCCATCATCCCTGTTGAGGTCAACTGGCCTCTTTTCGATTTCCAAGGCTTCTCTCAACTTGCGGTGGTGGAAATGGTCAATCTTTGCAATCACCTTAGCGTCTTCAATACAAATGTGATGATTAGTCTTCTCGACATGCTCTGCTAGGGCCGAGGAGCGCGATCTATTATGTTTAAGGTCAGCGACATGCTCATGAATTCTTTGATTAATAGACCGACCCGTTTCACCAATGTAAGGTGTCCCACAAGAGCACGGAATCAAGTAAACACCCTTACCATCCTTAGGGTAAATCGGGTCTTTAATCGATCTAAGTGAACTTCGAATGGTGCGGTAGGGTTTAAACGTTGAGGAAACATTAAACTTCTTTAGGATCCTGGCGATTTTATCCATAGTACCTTGGATAAACGGAAGGTGAACTCCAGATAACCGATCGCACAGATCTTTCATACTTCTAGGACCCTTTTCAACTTTTTGAAAAGCTTTAAGACAATGATTTATACTATAACCATTTTTATTAAAAACTTTAAGGAGATGAGCCTTTTCACCTTCAAAGTGGTGTTCATCAGAGATTCTAAAGGCTCTGCTAGCCAAGGTGTTGAGAACCCCAAGCTTCTGAGCAGGGAAATGGTGAGAACTAGCATGTAAATACTGCTCAGTGTGCGTCTTCTTTCTAAAAAATTGATGAGAGAAAGAACCATCTTCATTCCTAGAAAGGAGGACATCAAGAAAAGGTAAGCCACCATTATCTTCAAATTCCATGGTGAGCTTAATGAAGTCAGATTGATCATTAAGATGTTGGAAGAAAAGGTCTAATTTCTCCTTACCATGAGGCCATACAACACAGGTGTCATCAACAAACCTTTTCCAAAGCTTAGGTTGAAAAAGGGAAGAGGAAAGGGCTTTAGATTCGAAGTCTTCCATGAACAGATTGGCTACCACAGGAGAAAGGGGGGAACCCATGGCCACACCACAAGTTTGTTCAAAGAATTCATTCTCAAAACTAAAGAAAGTCGAGGTTAGACAAATCTCAACAAGATGAGCAGTATCAGGATCTGTGACCCGAGAAATAACATCGACAACCTCCCTAATGGGGATGCAAGTGTATAAGGAAAAAACATCAAAACTAACGAACCTATCATCACTGTCTAACTTCAAGTCTTTCAAATCATTAATAAAAGACCAAGAGTCTTTAAAAAAGGAAGAGGTCTAACCTACAAGCGATTTAAGCTTAGTGGCTAAAAATTTAGCGAGCAGATAAGTTGGACCTCCTATGGTGTTAACAATAGGGCGAAAGTGAAACTAGAAATCTCTTTAAAAAATCGCGGGCACAGCTCTGCTCTGCAGGGTTTTGAATAGGTCTGCAGCCGCCGCCGAGAGGTCTTAGCCGACGCCATGAGCGCGCTTGGGGGTGGGGAGCCCTCTCCCACCCCTCCGACATCTTCTGAAGACGCATTCCGAAGTATTTTATCGCAGAAAGGGAAGAAACACCTGAACCTTGAAGTGCCGAAATTCATAAAAGAACTTGAAGAAATTCCAGAGATTGCCCTGCCAGAGGAACAACCGATAAAAATCGCTCTTGCCTTGGCTGACAGAGGGTTGGTTGGGCAGTTTATGGGCTGGCCATCCACAAAAACTACTGATGACTGGATTCAACGAAACTGGAGGCCCCAGCTAAAAAACAACGTGATTTGTAATGTTGTGGGAAGAGGCTATTTCATATTTGAATTTACCTCCAAATAAGATCAAGATTTGGTGTTCAGAAATGGGCCGTATTTCATGGGAAATCAGGGCCTGTACCTTAATAAATGGACCCCTCACTTCGATCCATCTGTCGATGTCCCTAAGGAGGTCCCAGTCTGGGTTCGGCTTCCCAACCTCCCGATTCACTGCTGGAGCTTTCACTCCCTGCAGAAGATTGGAAATGGGCTGGGTCGATTCATCGACAAAGCTGATAACAAGGGCCAATACACTTGTGCTACAATCTGCGTGGAAGTTGATCTGGAAGCTGGTCTGCCTGAAGCGGTCAAAATTACAGTTGGAGAATGGCATCATTACCAGAAGCTAGACTACGAGCAATTGCCTTTCAAATGCAGAACTTGTCATGAGCATGGACACTTCCAGTGAAATTGCCCAAAAGCCCCAACAGGGGACAAGGTTGAAGAAGAAGGATGGAAAGAGATAAAAAAGGGTAAGGCTGTCCCAAAGCCTTCTGTGCAGAAAAAATCGGGGCCATTGGGGAAGCCACAACCTAACTCAAAGTCCAAAGCCATTCCAAAAGATGGCTCCTCCTCAGGTGAAAAGGTGGTAGCCACAGAGACCCAAGAAGAATCAGAAGACCTGTTGAAGAAAGTGAAAGAAACTGGAGTTGAATCAATTGTTCCTCCAGTAGATGATGTTCAAGGGGGAAACGAAGGCATCGAGGAGCACATCAGCCTTGCCTCCGATTCCGAGGGAGAAACAAAAGAGAGAGACTCCGAATCTGACAATTCTCAAGTCACTCCTATCAAGGCGACTAGGGGCCGGAAATCCAAGAAGAAACAAAGAGAGGAAAAAACTTATCTGGATGTCCTCCAAGGCTCCCAAAAAACCCTCAAAGGAATGATGAATACCAGATCTGGGCGCAAGCTTAACAGGGCTCCAAAAGGAGCCACATCCCCCCAAGCTAGTAAATAATGAAATACGTCTCCTGGAACTACAGAGGATTAGGTAGCAGGCTGAAAGAGGAAGCCCTGAAAGACATTGTGAGGATGTATTCACCTGAAATCCTTCTCATCCAGGAGTCCAAGCTGGAGGATCTCCTTCTCCTCCAAACTAGCAAATATTTCTGGCAAAATGGTCAAGGAAGAGCTGTTAGTGCTAGAGGCGCTTCTGGTGGGATTGCCTCCTTCTGGAACAACTCCATATATGATCTGATTCAAGAAGAAAGTTGCCCCCACTGGCTCTTCACTCAGCTCCTCCACAAAGATTCTGGTCAACAAGTAAGTATGTTTAATATTTATGCTCCGGTCTTACCAGTTGAGAAAAAAATTTGCTGGGACTCGCTTTAGTCCTTTCTTTTATTGCACAATCCAGAAAATATCATTATTGCAGGTGATCTGACTGTCACTCTAGCTGTATATGAGAAAAAGGGTGGCTCCCTAGTCAGGGACCCTGCTAGAGAATGGGTTGAAGATATTATGCTACGCTGGGATCTAGAGGATATCAAGCCATCTTCTGGGAAATACACCTGGTCCAACAAAAGATTAGGCCCCAACCACATTGCTGCCTGATTGGACAAATTCCTTGTCCATTCTTCTTTCTTGACTTGTGGTCTAATGGACACTTCTAAAATCCTGCCAAACTCCACTTCTGATCATAAGCCCATTCTCCTCAAGCTCTCCCTGGATGGTAACCTTGGTCCCATTCCCTTTCGTTTCAGCCCTCTGTGGATTCAGCAAGAAGGTTTCCAAGAGGTGGTTTCTGAGGCCTGGAATCGGCCTGTCCAAGGTTCCCCATTCTTTGTGTGGGATGAAAAACTGAGGGGTCTTAAAAGAAGTCTCAAGGAGTGGGCTAAAAGATTGAAATATCCTTCTGCCAAAAGAAAAGAATACCTTGACAGTCTTGCTGCCCATTAATTAGCTATGGAGAACTCTACTGTATCTCAAAGTCTCCTCCAAAAAGAAGTTGAACTGCAAAAATATTTCCATAAAGCAAGCAGGGATGAAGAAGAGTTCTGGAGACAGAAGTCCAGAAATCTTTGGTTACAGTCCGGAGATAAAAATACCAGCTTCTTCCATAAGCAAGCCGAAGCTCGGAAGCACTTCAAAACAGTTTCGGAGATTCACTACCAAAACACTGTGGTTAAAGACTTTGAAGGCATAAAGAGAGTTGCCTATTCTTTCTTCAAAGATCTATATTCGGTGCCTGATGATCCTCCTATCGATCCTCATGCCTATCTGATCGATTTAATCCCCCATTGCGTTCAGGACTCAAATAATACTATGTTGACTGCTCCGATCAGTATGGACAAGCTCAAGAATGTTTTGGATTGCATGGAGCCGGATAAAGCTCCTGGCCCTGATGGATTCACAGTTAGGTTTTTCCTGACTTGCTGGTCAACAATAAAAAAAGATCTACTGAGAATGGTCAGGAAATCCCAATCTTGCGCCAATATTGGAGGTAGTACCAACTCGGCCTTTCTTGCCTTGATTCCGAAAGAGAAAGGAGCCTCTGATTTTAGCAGATTCAGGCCCATATCCTTGTGCAATTCTAGCTATAAACTGGTTACCAAAATAATTGCCAACCACCTCAAGAAAATTTTGCCGGCCATCATCCCGAAAAATCAAGGTGGTTTCATCAAAGGCAAAAAGATTTTGGACAATATTGTGCTGGTGCAAGAAGCAGTTCACTCAAGCTGCCAAAGAAATGAGAAAGGAATGGTGATAAAGCTCAATTTGGCAAATGCCTTTGATAGGGTGAGACATGATTTTCTGTTCACTGTGATGAAGAACTTGGGCTTCTCAACAGCCTTCATAAATTGGGTGAAAGCCTGTATTGCCTCTCCTTGGATTGCGCCATTGGTCAATGGTAGTTCAACAGACTTCTTCCAAGCCTCAAGGGGTCTTAGACAAGGTTGCCCTTTGTCTCCGCTCCTCTATGCAGTTCAAGCCTCAGTGCTCAGCTTCCAACTTGATTACAATCAACAGATCCAAATTCTGTTAGGCTTCAGAATGAATCACAATGTTAAAGACATAAATCATGCCCAGTTCGCTGATGATACTTTACTGCTAGGAGGAGCAAGCATAAATTCTGCAAAATCCTTCAAGAAGGAGCTGGACATTTATAGGGAGATCTCGGACAACAAGATTAACTATCTAAAATGCTCAATCTATGGCTGGAATTGCTCGATCAAGGAGCTGAAAGATATAGCAAGGCTCTTAGAAATGGAAGGAATTCGGACTTGGGAGTCTTTTAAATATCTTGGGATCCCAATCTTTAAATCCAAGCCTAAAGTTGCTCACTGGATGCCTAACAAACAAGCTAAAGCTCAGAATCCAAGCTTGGGGAGCCTCTTGGCTGAATAATGCTGGGAAGGTCATCCTTATGAAATCTTTTCTCATAAGTATACCTTTATATCAGCACTCCATTCTTCTTGCCCCCAAAACCTTTATCAGTAAAATAGACAGTCTGCTGAGAAGATTCCTGTGGGAAGGTGGGAAAAACAATGATAGGAGACTTCATTTAGTGAACTGGGATACTCTTAAGAGGCCACTGAAGGAAGGAGGTCTCCAATTGCGAAATTTGGCTGTCCAAAATCTTTCTTTGGGATCCAAGATCCTGTGGAACTTAGTCTCTGGGAAATCTAGCTGGAGTAAGAGAGTCTTATGGAAGAAATATTTCCATGGGCAGCGTTTGAGATGCTTGGATCAGCCTCCAAGATCTTCCAAGGGATCTCTGATTTTCAAACTCTGTCTTTCTGCGATGGAGCACTTCTGCCACAATCTTTACTGGATCCCAGGTAATGGGAAAAAAATCAGAATTTGGGAGGATTCGATCCTGGGTGATCAGCCTTTGAATCAAGTGGAAGGTCTTGCAAATATCAAAGCTTGGCTTCAGTCCCGCAATTTGAATACTCTGTGGGACATTTCAAACTGGACAGATGAGGCCGAAAGTCTTTGGGACAGTTGGAATCTGGGGGAGGTTCCCCATTGGCTGCAGGGAGAAGCTTCGTTACTATTAGATTTGTTTCAAGGAAAATCTCCCTCAAAGGCAACATCTAAGGACAAAAGAGGGTGGGGCTCCCTCTCAGGATCTCTCTCAGCTTCAGAAAGTTACAAAATAATGATGGCTGTTCCAAATGTTCCTCCGGACCCAACTCAATGGAATTTTATTTGGGCCTTCCCTTCGCTCCCCAAAGTTGACTTCTTCTGCTGGACTTTAGCGCATAAAAGCATTCTCACCAGATATAATCTGCGTAGACGTGGGATGGAAGGGCCCTCCAGGTGCCCCCTTTGTGTGTCTGCTGATGAAACAACTAATCATCTGCTGTTGCTGTGCCCCTTTGCTCAAGAATTTTGGAGGGGTGTCCTGATGTTAGGATCTGATAAATTAGAACTCCCCGGAAATATCCCAAATCTGCTTCGAAACTGGGCCAATTTATCTCCTTTCTGCCTTTCCAAAAAAAGCCTTCTCAAAACTGGTTGGATGTGGATTCCTAAATTTACTTGCTGGAAACTGTGGTTGGAGAGGAACAATAGACTTTTCAGAGAAGAAAGCTGCACTCTAGCCAAAGTTACTTCTAAAATCAAAGCTCTGTTGGGTGAGGCTTTGGAAGCCAACCCTACCATAAGGAATGAAATGATTCTGGACAATGAGGAGGAGCACTAGCTTAAAGTGCTTGTTGCGAATTTTAAGGAAAGGCCCATTCCTCCTGCAATAGCCTCTGCTAATTGGGATATTCGGCTGGATGAACTAGAGTTTATCAAGTGGAGATCTGCCTTGGAGGACCACTCCCTTTTTTTCGACGGGGCCTCTAAAGGTAACCCTGGAGTTGCAGGCGGTGGTGGGGTTCTTCTGAGTCCTGGAGGTTCAACAGAGTTGCGGTTCCATTGGGGCCTGGGCATCGAATCAAACAACAGAGCGGAGGCTCTTGCTCTGTGGCAGGAACTTAATCTGGCGATTAAGAGAAATCTTCTATCCCTTTCAGTATTTGGAGATTCCAGACTTATCATCCAAGCACTGAATTCCCAAAAGAATCCCTCCCAGATCCATTTAGCCTCCATAATAAAAAAAATCCGGCTTATGCTGCCCAAGTTTCATAAAATCTCCTTCTTCCACATACTAAGGAATCTAAACTCTCAAGCTGATAAGGAGGCAAATCTTGGCTCCCTCCGCACTCGGAGATCTCTGGTTGTCAACTCGATTGAATCTTACTGCAGCATACACTAGTACAAAATGGCTAATTAGTTACTAAAAAAATGACTAAAATTTGCATATAAACGACTATTTTTCAGTCGGTGACCAATAGTAGCTAATTTACAGTATCTTATAACGCGACCAACTTTTGGTCGTTTTTAGCTTAGTCATTAATTGGTTATCTCAATTTTGTTATCTAGTTGTATATTTGGTCATTGATTTAGTCATTGATTTGGTCACTAATTTAGTCATTCATTTGGTCATTCATTTTGTCACTATAAACGACTAATTTATTAGTTTATATTCATTTCATTAATAATCATTATAAATGACTAATTTAGTCGTATATTCATTTTATTTGTGTTCATTATTAATCAACATAAATTAATTTGTATGATTTAAAAAATGTCATACAATGTGCATGTTCATCTAATATGAAAACACAAAGTCGCATATTTTAATTACAATACTAAACAACATCAAGTGCAACTATAAATAATTTCAATCACATAAATTATATTATATGAAATGTTAAAGTATTACAATATGAGTTTCCAACTTAATATTAGTTGGACTACAATTTACACATGAAATGATGTTTCATCACTTCAAAACATTATCGTTGTGTTGTCAAGGCATTACAGGTGAATTCACCAACTCTGAAGACTTGATCATCAGTCTTTATATGTGTGTCTTATGCGAGATATTGGTTCTAAGAGTATCGCCAGACCAGTTCTCCTCTCTCTTTCTGCATTTGTCGCTCCAATGTTATTGCTCTTCTCTTTTTCAATTCATGCTTCTTACCATCAATACTGATTTCATTTTTTGAAAACAAAAGAAAATACAATGCACTGTAAGAAATGAAAGACAATGAACACTAGAATATAACATAAATTAGACTATAAATAGTTTATACAACATATACCTTAACATCAACAATGTCAAAGCAATTTTCCTTCAGCATCAATTTCTGCAAAATAAATGTCTCGTTATTCTTTCCCATTTCTCAACATGCTACATACGATAAATTGAAAATCACATAAAACCAAGAGCAAACCCTTTTCTAACCAAAACAAACAAACAAACAGTGCCTCTAATAAAATTTCATTATATTATTAGCAAATGAAAAGAGAGCTAGTGGACCATTTGTATTGT
Source organism: Pinus albicaulis (assembly GCA_034641835.2). Taxonomy (NCBI): domain Eukaryota; kingdom Viridiplantae; phylum Streptophyta; class Pinopsida; order Pinales; family Pinaceae; genus Pinus; species Pinus albicaulis. Next base: position 11,600 of record JAXQQM020064014.1, read on the forward strand.
TTGACTTTGCCTATTTTTGTTATAAAGTGCTTGAGCTTCACGAACCAAAAAATGTGAGCACGAGCTAAAAACTAACCAACCATTCACTTGTCAACATGAAATATCACAAATAAACCACAAAATTGATCAGGCATTAAAATTATGAGCAGACTATCTTGAAATTTTCTTCTTGAGAAATACCTCAAAATCTCGATAACATCTCAGTCTCAATGACATCATAGTGTTGAAATTACCTCTACCTCAATTCAGTACTATTATAAGATTATTTTGATACCACAGCAGTGAGGAGAATGAGTTATAAAGGTGTATTTACAGTTAAGGCTCGGTGTGACAAAAAGATATCAGTATAATCCATATTACAGTGAAGATCTTCAGTGTTATAATCACAGGCCAACTACAGTCTCAGTATAATAAATCACATGATAAGTATGACACACTACAATTTGGAACTACCACAGTGAAAAATCTATCACTGTTTCGTGCTACCACAATGAGAAAGGTCTCATTGGCTCGATGCCATCACAGCTTGATGGTATCACATAGGGTCTCACAGAAATGGTCAACAGAAGTCAGAGACATGTACAGTGAAGTATTTACAATCGAATCACAAAATAAGGTCAAAACAGTAATATGTATACACAGTGAAATAGTACATTCGAGGATCTCAGAATAGCTGCTTACATTGAGTTTGAAAGAATCTGAATTCTTTCCCATGAAGTTGACAGTGCAAGAACCAACTAAAAGAAAGAACACTAATATATCTTTTATCAACCACCATCAAGGCGACCAAGCTAAGGATTTTATCTTCACTTGTCAAGTAAGTATCTTTTATTCTATAATCAAATTTGGTATAATGACTTTGTTTTCGCAGGGAACTCTGTAAGCTAGTGGGGTTCCCAAGATTCCTTGCATAAGGAGGATAGTCACAGTCCTTGAAGAAAGTAAAGTCATGAAAAATCTCTGAAGGTCAAGATTCATCTAAATACATGGAAAAGGATAGAAGGGCTCAAGGATTCTTCTGAAATCAATCAAAGTCCTTACATCCCTATATAATAGGATTGGAGACATCAAGAGAATATATGATAAGTTGAAAGAACCATTCAATGCTATAAAGAAGGTCATGACACTAAGACCTGATTTACACAAAATTGAAGGTATCAAAGATTAAAGGGATATCTTCATAAGATCTCAACTATGAGATTTGAAAGAGATGATAAGATGGATAAGCAAGAAAAATGAAAGTTTAGAAAAAGTGGAAGACTTTTGGACATTACAAGAAAGCATCCTGATCTAAGCATGGCAAGAACTCCTGGTGAATCAGCTCCAAGAAAACCTCTTTGAAAAACGTTACTAATGTAAAGTAGTCAACAAAAACAAGGGTCATCATGGAAACATATCTCTGAATGTGATGACATATTGATGAAGCCAGCCAAGGAAATGAAGCTCTTCATTCTTGAGAAATTGCTATAGGATGACTCAAAGGAAAAAGGTATGAAGTATATGTGTGTGTGTGTGTGTGTGTGTGTGTGTGTGTTGACATTAGATGTTTTGTAGTCATGTCATGTGGTTGCAGGTAATGGACTTCTATACTCAGAAATATGATCTATGGAGAAGTATCTCTCAAATGCATGGACAAACGAAATCAATGTCCTCATGGAATATGAGGTGGTTGTATATGAACGAGCAACTAGGAAAGTTGTACATTCCTGGGAATCAAGATTGTGTAGAGAGGAAGAGATCATGAAATGCAACCATCTCAAGAGGTAGTTATCATCCAGAAGGCAATCAGATGTGACTAGGTGATCTCCTGGAAAGATATGTAGACTCTGATGGAAGTCTGGCAAAGAAAGAGACCCTTGGAAAGACATATAATTAGGAGATGTGTCCATCTGTATGGATGATGCCGATGCTTACAGGAAGATGTCATGGTGAAAGATCATCACTGAGGTAACTTTTGTTTTAAAAGATTCATATGTAAATGTTTATCTGGATGAATTTGTGCAGGGCTGCTAATCATAAGAAAGGATGTATGATCCTGGGAGATGAGTCGAAAGAAAGCAACATGGCACAATAGTGGACTAGATTAGGAAGTTTGTTGAATCACTCTAATAGCTGACAAGCCTCAGGATGGAAGTGATGAATGATTTGTGCCCTATGAAGCTAAAAGATGGAGATTCCTCAATACCGAAATCCATGACATCGAGGACAAGAATTCTTCATGAGCAGCTGGGTGTCTCACCATTGTTGCTGTAGGTCCCTGGTTCAGAGGGAGCATGATGGTAAGTTTCTTACTTGGAAGAAACTTGGTAATTCCTAAGGATGAGCTTAGGTACATTCTTTGTATAAGAATGAGTACATTCCCTTGTGGAATAGGTCCTCCCTGGGAAGGAGAGATAAACACATCATTCTGGTCTTGGGAAAACAGAATGGAGGATTGGGTAATCATCTGGCATTCAATACTCTTTGAGAATGTGATCGGACGTTCAAGATAAGATTAGTTGGGGACCGATATTCTTTGAGGGCTAGCTACCCAAGAGAAGAATAGTCCAAGAAGGTCATACTTTGGGAACACCCAGGTGGAGTATGTACCTTGGAGAGACAATGACGAAGGTGTCTATAAGTCATGTGTCTCGCCAGCATTGAAGTCCATTTTCTCGTTGAAGAGATGGGGCTGTTAGTCAAGGCCTTGCACTAGTACAATGCTGGTTGATATAATGCTATACAGATGTGATTACCAATTCGATTTTTCTTATAAGATTCTTTTGTTTCCGAGTACCTGTATGAATACCTCCCTAATTAAGAGGGAGTGTTGAAGAGTGCAACTAGGTAGGTCTTCGTTATGACTATGTAATTATGTACTTATGTAAAGATGAAGTCAACAATAGAAAATGAATTTTTGGTTTACTTGCTTCATGAGTTTCATGAGCAATATTATTAGTATAGGTCTATAGACTTCTTCTTGATGTCTATTAGGTACATAAGTGTAATTAAGAGTCATGTAAAAGGTGTGAAGAATACCCTCTAGGACGTTGCAGAAGAATGGCTTAAAAACGTTGAAGATATGCCTATGAAGTTGGCCTACAAACAAATGTTAAAGTCGGCCTACTTAATGGCTATAAGGTCGACTTAATTACTTGGCTAGAACTACTATATATACCCTATATATGATGCGGTTAAAAGAACATATCTGCAGATGATACTGAGGTTATACAACGTGCAAAAGAAGAAAGTTTTGCGGATTCTACTGAGGCAATACAGCATAAAGAAGGGAGCAAAGATTAAGTTAACGTCTGGGGTAGAACACATTAAAAGAAAGAACAGATTTGCGGATCTATCTCTGATGTACTGCGGATATTTAAGTAACAGTTATAGTCAAGTTTGAAGTTAACAAAAGGTGGAAGAAAGAACAGGAATTGCGTATTAGTTTGAAGGTATAACAAATCAGATCTAAGGACAAGATTGTCTATGTATTAGTTTGAAGGTATAACAAATCAAATCTAAGGACAATATTGTCTACGTATAAGTCTGAAGGTGACAGCATTTGAAAGATAGCAAATACAAGAACAGTTTTGATTGCAGACTTATCTAAAGGAAGAACTGAATGATACAACTTCCAAGGTAACTGAAAAACGTATTCTACAGAAGCAGCTAAAGGTTAGTAATTGCTGAAGTAACTGGAATATTGAGATATTGAATAAAGGATATGATTAAGTTATCTCTGAGGAAAGAATTGTAAAAGTCAGAAATCTCAAGTAAGGAAGGTAAATCAGAGATTTACCTTCCTAACTATATTGCAAAATACTCAGTTACAAGAAAGATCAATTTTGTCTCTACATTTGTATAAGCACTTTGATAATTGACTTGATGAAGGATTAACTCAGCAAGCTCACAAGTAGTTATCAAGAAGAGAATTTGTATTAATCTATAGCCCTTAAATTCTCAACATATAATTCATAATCGCCCATGACCATAGACTGTAGTAGTCTTTGAAATAAACTCAAACTTGAATAAGAACAAACACAAAATTTCAATTTTGTGGTTTATATGATAAGCATTTGATAATAGCTCACTCAGCATCCATGTTTCAGGCAGTATTTGGTGTCTTTTTATGTGGAAAATTTTCCAATGGGGCTAGATGTTTTGACCTTTTCTGTTTGGATCTAAGCTTAATATGAATAGGTATTGGATTTTTGTTTTAAATGAAAACATAGGTTCTTCTTTTTCCTTTTCTTTTTTTCTCCCTTTACATATATATGTTGTGAATTTGCGTAATTTTAAACAAAATAAATAGTCATGTTAATATGTTTTAACATATTGCAATTTTAAAAATAAATATACAATTTTAAAATTTATAGCTAGAGTTTTGGAGGAAGCATGAGAATTCTACCTGCTTTAGCCAGCATTCTTGATGCTTGTGTTGATATATATCTGGAGAATAGCAACCAGGTTCAAATGGACATTAAACCCAAATGTTACACTTCTTTTCACCTTTTGCTTGGTCTAAGCAAGCCTAACAACAATCTGCAGCACTTTCTTTATGGTGTATCAGACCCCATTTAACTGTCGCTCCGTCATATAGTCTGTATGTGGTTCTGCATGGCATTCAGAAGGAAGTGGTCTACCAGGTATGATTCCATCTTCTGCAGAAATAATATCAAACTATGCATCAGGCTTTAATTGCACCATTTTAAGCTAGGATTCTCCAAACCCTTGCTGCCCTTGGACAAATTGAACAAAGAAACAATATAACTCATTCAAAAATAACACACCTGGGAAAAGGTGGAAAAAAAAACAAATGTTAAAACAAAATACTTTGAATTTTAACAGTTCTTCACTGCAAAATGCTAAATTCCATTCTCCCGCATGTAAGTAATCAAATTGTTAAATTTAGCAACATAACAATAACCTTAAATACGCTGAAAAAAAGGAACTGAGAGAAATTTTCAGGAAACCATAATCCTCAAATCATAAACTTAAAAATAGATAAGACTACTATATGAATACTTTGTAAAACATGCTCTCGAGACATAATGCAGTGAAGAGGACAAAATAATTTGGTGATGCTAACCTAGTAGTCAAAATCCCCATAAAACAAAAGCGAAAAAACCAAATTAAGATTGCCCATATATTGATTACTGATCTCAGGTCCATCCTCCAACATCTTTCCACTATCCTCGCTTGAAGCTTCAGGAGGTAATGAGAATCAAGCTTCCTCCAACACAGGGCCCCAGTGAGTCTCCAATACTTTTGCCACCATGTCTGTTCATGGGAACCCCAATACATAATGTATAAACACACGCCCAAATTTGGGAGCTGTGGACCAAAAGGAGCAGGGAGGAAAAGAACCTGATGTCACAAAAAAATACTGTGCCATCACAACTAACGGACAAGCCATCAGTTGAAGTCACACATAAGCTGAATAGAAAAAATGCATACCAGTGTCTTTGGCTTCTCTGCAGGAATTCACACTGGCTTTCATTGCTTCACGTTTCTTAGCTTCTTCAAGCTTTTTCGTCCGCCATTCTTCAAGGGCTATCACTTAAAAAAATGTAAGCATTAATAACATATTGATGTGATTGCCAAATTCTAAAACAGTCAATATTTAACAGTCAATAGTTTGCATTGTTATTGAACTGGGTAACACTTTAATTTTACACTATTACTCAACTAATGGGTTAACAATTTACAACTTTTGAGGAATCCAGAGCTAAAAAGTTGCTGAGATTTATATTATGAGCAAATGTATGATTTATTGAAAGCAGTGGTGGTTTGGTGAAGCTATTATTCGAGCAAGTTGAAATGTTGCTAGATAATTTGTTTCCACTAACATTAAATAAAAGCATAAAAGAAACTGGAAATTCAGGAATCATCCCTCTAAGTTGATTGCCTCTCAAGCGAGAAAATACAAGTTCCTGCATCTACCCAAAACTATAAGAATTCGACTAGTCAAAATATTTTGACACAAATTAAGGATCTCCAAGCTACTACATTCACCCCAAACCTCAGGGAAGGTTCCATTTTGAGTTGTCTGTAGAGCCCAAATAATCTTAACACAAGGAAGTGTGATAAGATCAGCAGGAATATCTCCTTGAAAATAGTTGAGCTCCAATTTTTCACTATTTGATAAACCACTAGTAGGCTCAGAATCAATATAATTTTTTCCAGGGGTGTAGTCCAGCGGATTTGGGAACACAAGTACATAATGCTCATGGCAATTGCCCAGCTCCTTGTGAATCTCATGAGTGAGGGAGTTCCTTAAAACATCTAGCATTTCAAGCATGGATTGTTTTCCAATCTCTATTGGGATAACTCCATCTAAAATATTTGGAAACAGGGAAATGAAACTAAGTCTAGAACAATTCCCCAACTTTGCAGCTCCAATTTTTCAATGTTTGATAAACCACTAGTAGGCTCAGAATCAATATAATTTTTTCCAGGGGTGTAGTCCAACGGATTTGTGAACACAAGTACATAATGCTCATGGCAATTGCCCAGCTCCTTGTGAATCTCATGAGTGAGGGAGTTCCTTAAAACATCTAGCATTTCAAGCATGGATTGTTTGCCAATCTCTGTTGGGATAACTCCATCTAAAATATTTGGAAACAGGGAAATGAAACTAAGTCTAGAACAATTCCCCAACTGTGCAGCTCCAATTTTTCACTGTTTGATAAACCATTAGTAGGCTCAGAATCAATATAATATTTTCCAGGGGTGTAGTCCAGCAGATTTATGAACACAAGTACATAATGCTAATGGAAATTGCCCAGCTCCTTGTGAATCTCATGAGTGAGGGAGTTCCTCAAAAGAGTTGCCAATGAATGGAACTTTGAATGTTTTGTATATTGGTCATCAAAGAGGCCTTTGGAGTTTGGACACTCCTATACGTATTGTCACCTATTGCAGGACTGCGTTTATGAGAAAAAAGTTGCAGAGGGAAAGGGATTGCATGCCCACATGATCAAAGATGCATTTGAACCAGACATTTTTCTGAACACAAAACTTGTCATTTTTTATGCTAAGTGTGGGAATCTGGAGGATGCAAGCCAATTGTTTGACAAAATGCCTAAGCGAAATTCCGTCTCATGGAACGCTCTGCTTGCAGAATACTGTCGGCGTGGGTTGGAGGAAGAGGTTCTAAGTCTTTTTGGGCAAATGGGAGAGGCAATCATGACACCGGATGAATTTTCTCTTGGAAGTGTTCTCAAGGTATGTTCTAGATTAGTAGCACTTGAACTTGGGAAGCAAGTCCATGCCTACATTATCAGAAGTGGGTTTGGGTTTAATGTTGTTCTCATGACTGCTCTTGTTGACATGTATGAAAAATGCAAATGCATCAAGGATGCACGCCGAGTATTTGATGAAATTTCTCTTAGAGATTTGGTGTCCTGGACTGCCATTATTGCAGGTTATGTGGAGCAAGGAAATTGTAAGGAAGCCCTGAATCTCTTTTGTAAAATGCCTTGGTTTGGCATCAAGCCCAACAAGGTAACATTTCGTACTGCCAGAGGCTTTGTATCTGATGTTGTATTAGGCAGTGCCCTTGTCGACATGTATGCTAAATGTGGGAGCATAAAGGAGGCACGACAAGTGTTTGACTTTATATCCCCAAGGGATGTGGTCTTATGGACTCTGATTGTTACAGCCTATGGCAAGCATGGATTTGGCAAAGAGGTTCTCCAACTCTTTGAAGAAATGAAGCAATCGGGTTTGAAGCCTGACGATGTCACCTTCTTGGCTGTCCTGACTGCTTGCAGCCATTCAGTTCTAGTGAATGAAGGTTGGCATTATTTCAATACCATGACTCGAGATCACTGTATTCCACCAAGAGCAGGGCATTATTCCTGTATGGTTGACCTCCTTGGCCGTGCCGGGTGTTTGGATGAGGCATATGATTTTATCAAAAAAATGCCATTTAAACCTAATGTCACTGTTTGGGGGACCTTACTTGGTGCCTGCCAAGTCCATGGCAATATGGAGCTAGGAAAAGTTGCAGCAGAACACCTTTTTGAGTTAGATCCACAAAATGCTGGAAATTATGTCATGTTGTCAAATATTTATGCTACAGCTGGTAAGTGGCGGGACATGTTAAAGTTGAGGAAAGCAATGAAAGACAGAGGTATAAATAAGGAACCTGGATGCAGTTGGATTGAAGTAAAGAGCAGGGCACACGTATTCCTTGTAGGAGATAGATCACACCCACAAATACAGGAGATCTATGCCATGTTGCAAAAGTTAGCTGGGCAGATGAAAGAAGCTGGGTATTTGCCTCAAACAAACTTTATAATGAATGATATAGAAGAACAATAGAATTACATACAATGTTACACCATTGGTAAGATGCTTGCCATTGGAGTTGTGAATATCACCATACAACCTTAGACAATAATCAAAATAGTCAATAGCCATATGCTTGCAGTGACATAATCAGAAACTGTTATGCAATTATTGTGGTCATTCAAGTTTTAGACTTGAAGGCGCCACTGCATTAAGGGTTTTCCACTGCTTACTTCATTCCCAGGTTTATCTGTGTTCTAGGTTTTGATCCATGCATCACTTTCTAGTAGCATTCCCTCAAATCATTGATTCTAATACACAAAATGCTGGTACTTGTGGAGATTTCATTTAGCAATTGTTTGCTGTCTCCAATCGTCGGGCGAGATATTGGCATTTCTTTTGATTCTCTCATTTCAATGTAAGTGAAAATTCTTTTGGGATTCATTTGTGAAATTTGGAACTGTAGATCATAAGTTATGGTGACTTGATGGAAGGGATTCAGGCGTTTATATGGTTCTATTGCTGCCGTGATGCTGTATTTGGCATTTACAAGCCTGTTGTGATCAATATTGTCGGAACTGGAACTGGAACTGGCTAAGGGCCAGACTGGGACTGGACCAGAACCAGCTGGACAACTATGCTGATTAAAAATACATAAATGTGTAATCATATATATATATATATATATTGTGTGTGAGAGAGACTTCAATGTAAATCCAAACTTTTAGACACCAAATATACAAAGTTTTGCACATGCATATAGCATCAAAGTGTTCTGAAGGCAATTCCAAATCAGAATTGATGGCCAAACTGGTTGATCCAGCTGGTTTGGGATGAAACTGGTCTATCAGTTCTGTTCGCTCTCTCTCCAGTGTGAATTGGTCTAGACTGGCCAGTTCTGATCTGGTTCGTCTGGTTCTGATAACACTGATTGTGACAAGAAGAATTCCTTATTGCTAGCAAAATGTAACATATCTCTGTGATTATAGATATAAATAAGCTTTAGTATTCAAAACCATGAAAGCGCTATGAATTTTCCATGTGCGGATGCTGCTGAACTAATTTTCCATTCATTGACAGCTCTTCCATTCATTGTGAATCTCATGTAAGCATTAACAACATATTGATTTAATTGCCAAATTCTAAAACAATCAATATTTAACAGTCAATAGTTTGCATTGTTACTGAACTGGGTAACACTTTAATTTTACATTAATACTCAACTAGTGGGTTAACAATTTATAACTTTTGAGGAATCTAGAGCTAAAAATTTGCTGAGATTTATATAATGAGAAAATGTATGAGCTCCCACATGTCAATTGTTAGAAGCTATGTGAATGGTGGAATATATGCTAGAGCACTCATAGCATATGGTAGAGGGCGTTCATGATGTTATATTCCCAAGGGTGAATGATATTGATCCTTTAATTTGATTATGTGAGGTCTCTAAGCACTTCAATGATTTATAATTCCCTAGTACCTCTGCAGGAATTTCCCCTGATATTTGATTGCCCTGGAATTCAAGGCAAAGCTCTGAAATCTCTATTATGAAGCAAAAAGGGAGCTATAAATATTCCCTAAAAATTGGTTGTCATTTAATAATAATCCATAAGATGGTTGTCCTTTCATTATCCCTTCATCTATTAGTGGTGGAGAAAGCAAACAAGTGAAGTTGTTACTGTTTGAAATCATGAAGCACCGTCAGACCCTTAGATAGAATGGAAGTGACTGGATTGCTTCCCCAAACACCACACATAAAGAGATTAGATAGAATGGAAGTATCTAGATTGCTTCCCCAAGACCACACATAAAGAGAGATGAATAAAGAGCAGCAAAGGTGACCTGAGCTTGCGAACTATCGAAAAACTCATCTATTGAAAGTAGTGGTGGTTTGGTGAAGCTATTATTCGAGCAAGTTGAAATTGTGCTAGATAATTTGTTTCCACTAACATTAAAGAAAAGCATAAAAGAAACTGGAAATTCAGGAATCACCCCTCTAAGTTGATTGCCTCTCAAGCAAGAAAATACAAGTTTCTGCATCTACCCACAACTATAAGAATTCGACTAGTCAAAAGATTTTGGCACAAATTAAGGATCTCCAAGCTATCAATATATGTTATGAGGCCTAATAAGGATGATATCCTTTGATTCATAAGAAGATGCTGCTCATCGACTGAACAACCATATTTTTTATACTGCAATCAATTGGTCTGGTGGTCTTCACCATGCTAAAAAGTGTCAGGCATCAGGTTTCTGTTATATTAATGACTTCGTGCTGGGAATTTTGGAGTTGCTTAAACATCATGCCAGAGTTCTAGATGTTAATATTGATGTCCACCATGGTGATGGAGTTGAATAAGCCTTTTATTTTACTGGCAGGTATTCAATGGTTACATCAGAACATTTCAATGCAGATGCTTGTGTCTTATTTTCTCATTAATGGTACGTCTGGTGTAGGTAGATTTTAAGTTTTCATATGATACATGATGGTTATTGTTCTTTCTGCTGTGAAGCTATAATTTATTAAGCTACAAAAAGGATGACAAAATTATTGGTTATTCCCTCCCACTGTTAAGAAAAAGTTTACAAAGGTATACAATACTTGATATATAGTTAGAATTTGCATTGCAAAACTAGTAAGGGACAATACGTGGTCTGGACTCTGCAGCAATCAGCAAGAGTGACTATGACCATGCACCACATGCTGCACACAGTTTCTCCTTCCCTTTTGGCTTCAGGAACTAAATGTTTAACTCCTTAAATCTTAAATGTCAACACTCAATGGTTGATAATGGCATCACTTCAGAGTCCAGACAAACATAAATATCTACCTGTTCCTTAAGAGGAACACTTCCATCGTTGACTATCTGTTCAGTATCTATAAGCTGGATTTTCCTATGTTAGTATGCTCTTGTTGTACAATTTGTCTGGATACATACATATAGACATGTACGTGGGCACAATTGACGTAAAAATAGTAAAATACCAGTGCAAACAGACACATGCATTCACATAAAAATGCTAGTTACTTGAAGTACATAATCCCTATTCACCCTTGTCACATCTTAACATGCTATCCATTATAAGTTAATGTTGAGGAAGAATCCATTGTTTAGGCAAGAGCAAACTCTACAGATGGATGCATAGGAAGTGAATATTCCAGTTTTTGGGATGGTATAATATTATACAGGAAGCAGTAGCAAGTGAACACAACTTGTGAACCATCATATTTTGGAATAATGGAGATGAAAAATGAAGTTTTGACAATGACTCTCTAATTTTACTTTAAACCTGTTATTTAATACAACCACATTCATGAGCAGGCGGTGGAACTATAATATTTCAAATATTTTATTGAGTACAAAATGCATTTCTGTCCAACAAACTTGCAAGATTAAGACATGGAAAACCAACCAACAACTAACAATGAAGGAGGTTGATACCAACAGTGCTGGAATGTAGTTTGAATAACTTATTTTTAAGTTGGAAATTACACAGCATTGAGTTTTGTGCTTCTTCACTTTCATGATTTCCTCATCTCACACCAATTATCTGCCCTAACTTTTGCTTTTGAATTTAATCCCAAACTAGTGTTTTCTACTACACATGTGGAAATAAATCAAACAAATTTTCAATGTCCAAAAATGAACAAAATAATTGAATGGGACTGCTCTCTAAAATCCTTCACAAGGTGATAAGGCCAGTGGAACAGGGAAGTGTCGCCACTATCGCCAAGGCAACAACTTTCCTCATTTTAGTGAAACTCTGCCTATGCCCTTTCTCCTAGACCTGTGCATCTACACAATATCCATATCCATCTCCCTTGCTGCCATTCGCATCAATACATCTTCCCTGCCCATCACCTTGTGTCTCCTACTGCCATTCTTGTTCCCCATCACTCTCCCCCAACACATATCCTTGCAAAAAAATTTCAAATATATGGACAATTTACTCGTTCAATTCATTGATTTTAATTTATTTATCACACATATTTAATTGTTATTCTCGCAGATCAGTCAAAATTTAATCAACATGTTGGTAGATTTATTGCATATTTTGAAGGATTTAAGACTAGATACATTCTTCTGATTCACTAATTTGGAAGGTTAAGTGATAGATTTTGGAGTCTGGATCAACCAATTATCCTAGACATGCCCTAGAACTAGCATGCTTTGAAGTGAGGATTATTTTCCGCAACAGTTGTAGCATTCATAAACTATCCAATCAAACCCCTTGGGATTTATTCAAGGGGAAAAAGTGATTGACAACCCTGCCTGTCTGATTTTGGATTAGGAGCAGAGAAAACTTCACTTTGAGAGACCATGGATTCTACAAATCAACAAATAAGAATGCCCACTGAAGATAATGAAGCACACAACTCAAAAAAAGTAGTGTTCTAAGTATTGACATTTACATTAAGGAAAATCCTAGTTTTATATTTTATAGCTATAAATTGCTAATATCTTTCCATTGAGAAATTATACTTTCAATTATTGCTATATTTGAATGTAGATCTAGCTAAAAGTTGCAAAACCATTTAAATCATTTCTCCAATATTATAATTTCCTACGATTTACCAACATCACAATGGATCCATAATGACGCAATTTATATATTTAAGATTCTAAATGATTGCAGTTTCGAAACAAACCTGTGATGCCCATGGGGAAAATTTTTGATGCACTTCACTCACTAGATCTCCCTTTATAACTGACTGTATAACCTATCCATTCATAAAAGTTGCTAAAAGTCACCACTTATTAGCAACAATAAAATTAAGATGGGAAGAACCATGCCTTAAAATTACCAATTTCAAGAGGTAAAGCATAGTTGATTTAGTTTTGAAAGCATTTTCAAAGTTAAAACTACAAATGCATACATAAAATACACTTCTAGTTGGAACTTAGTTTAGATCATATATGATTGTGAATATTCTATTGTATAAGAAAGAATGCAGATAACTCATCCTCCCAGTGCATGTTATCCTAGATGATGCAACATTTCTTCTACTTAAATGTTGTTGATGTACCAATGCAAGGGTCAATTCTCACAGTTGTGCTAGCTGGAAGTCCCAACAGGGAACTGATTGATTCTCCAAAATGGATCACTGCATACCAGGCAACCAACCAACATAATCAAGTGGAGATGGGAGATGGAGGACTCAGGCTCATATTGACTCAAAGGGAGAAAGATTCAAAAGTGACACATTCAATTCAATGAAGCAAATAGAATGGAATGGTAGGGAGGATAGACACAACACTCAGGATGTCCAGTAATAGCAGGTCTAGACACAAATGGAGCAAGCAACAACCACTGCAATCAAACAGGGAAAATTCAAAGGTACCTATTCATTTCTATTTTTGGCATCCTTCCCAGAAACCATGGACTCATTTTAACCATTTAAAGGATTAGGGCACCAGAAGGAATAAAATCTCTATGTTTCTAAGCCAACCCCACTAATTTAAGATACAGTAATGAGTCAAATAAAAGTGAAACATGTCTAAATAAATTAGTAGGACCTGGAGCTTCAACAAATTAAATATTTTGAACGTGTTTTTTGTTGGAATGTAGTCACTATAGAATTAATTGTTGTAAAACTTGATGAAGCAAACTATAGTTGGTAGAACCAAATTTTATGAAAGCTCATATGGAAAGAAAAAGTTTGTTTTAAATCTGCAATAAAAAATGCATGCTAAAAGCCAATTTAATTATGTCCTGATGGTGGTTGAAATGGATCCAAGAAAATTGTGGCATTGTATTTCATGAAAGATCTTGGGCCTTATATTTATTTTATTACAAAGTTATTTTCTCAGACATGTCAATTAGCAACTTTGCAAAAGGAAAGGAAACTAAAACACTCTATGCAGCATCTGGCCAAGCTTAAACTCACGAATGAGGTGAAGCCACCCACTTTTTCCACAACAATAATCTTAATGCAAACCAATGAGAATCTTACATATCTAAAGGTAAATATCAGAATCTAGTATACGTGGTTTCAACAGAGCCTAGAGGTAATGTTACCCACATTTTTGTTTAATACAAAAATGGGATAACCAGGGGAGCTATCCCAATTCAATATATGTTGGTAATACATTATGAAACATATCAACTATATTGGAATGGGACCATACTTCTTGAAGAGTGAGGAAATGTATTATTAGAATGGCTCTAAATTGATAGGTGAATTTGAATGCATGAGAAAGGTAACAACAAATGATATCATAGGCTCTGATCTCCTGGAAGAGTCCTCTGCAGAATCCATATAGTGCACAGGAAAGGAGGGTGATAGCACAATAATACAAGGACCAGAGGAGGGATAGTGGATGGGTCAAACCTGTCTAATAGAAGAATTGATCACATGTCAGTAGTACTCCTGTAGAGAGCAGTTAAACAAGGATAAGAGACCTTTCTGAGGTTTGTATTTTTATGGAAACCAATATTTGAAATGTTGGAATTAAGGATTCATCTTGACAAAGACGAGAGGAGTGTAAATTTGTAAGCCTATCCAGGGAGGTCTGTCTCAAATGCAGTCATTACAGTCCCATCCTATTTCAATGACACTCAGCATCAAGCAACTCAAGCTCCCAAACACATGATCACTGGAATTCAAAGAATTTGGGCAGATAGCTAACATGATGGCTATAGATGCATCTTTTGGAACCTTGTCAGCTATAGAAGTAGAGGCTCAGAAGAGACCTTGATATGGGCATGAAAATGTAAATAGGACACCACAGAAATTCTACCTGCAATCATAAAACGAGTCTTTAACTAACTTTAACCTAAAGGGAGGAAAAGAATGCAGAGAACAGAGACTAATTTCACAGCAGAAGTTGCACAAGATAATTAATTGGTGTAAGGTATCTCTCCTGTGTATAATATATATAAGTATGCATGCTGGAATTAAAAAGAAAATTAAAGAAGGTGGGGAACCTAAATTTGGGCCAAAATCAGCTTTTTTTGTTGGAACCAACCTTTATTTAAGGTGATTTGTACACATGTGAAGTGAAATTTATGATGGGCTGACCAGTGCGTGTAAAGTCTTGTGACCATTGCTAAGAGAAATGTTATCATCCTATGGGGGATTGCCTATTGAAGAGCCCATTTATTTGCGCAATAGACACATGGCAAAAATGGGGTGCTCAACCCAGCTTATGAGGACACAAAGGATGATTTTTCCCACCTTTAAAGGAGCCAGATGAGTTCACTTTGAAGCACTCTACACTTGGAGGAATCTTGGAGGTGTAGTTTTCCCTTTGGTCTTTCCTTTGCCTTGCTTTGTGAGCCATTTTCCCACTTCCTAACGGCTTTGTGACCCTTATAATAAATATTTTGAAGGTCTATACACCCTTTGAAGGCTCATTTATTAGAGGTACACGAGCCTATATCATAGAAAAAGGGTTTAATGCTCACATTGAAAGACATTTGGAGAAGGAACTCCCTTGTTTAGTGGAGGATTTGTTACAGCTGTGGGGGAACTTGAAGGTCCCCCTCTCCCACTTGGTCAATGGCATTGGGAGCCATTGTACCCACCTTGGAGGAGAATTTTTGGGTTGTCTTCCCACTTTAGAGGCTTTTGGTGGGCAGATTTAAAGACTTCTTAGATAAGCTATGATGTTGATGGGCCTTGGGAGGCTGGATGCCATGCCAACAAGCCCTTCATCCCCTTCATTTATGGAGATGGGCACTTTGTGAGGGCTCATTCCCCCTGATCATTGTAAATGTGGCATGAATTCCCCTAAATTCATGTAATATTCATTAATTAATTGTACAAGAGGGCCGTTACACCTCCTTAAGCTCGAATTAGGGATTTTAGATTAGAAAAATAATATTTCACTGCGAGGGAAATTGAGAACCTCCTCTATAAATATAGGTACTTTCCTTTCATTTTCTCACGGTTGGATTTGGGGGAGAAATATCTTAGAAGTCCTAAAATTTTTGTGAATTTTCTCTCTTACAATTTGGCTATGGATGGAAGAGTTGAGTGACTTTTCTTGGGTGCAATTGGAATGTGTGTGATCTCTTTTCATGGATGCTTATGGAAGAGATCTTGGACGATGCTTGACGATGTAAGTTGGTTTATTTACTTTGTCCTAGTATATTGGAATGTGTGTGATTAGGAAAGGCAACTAAAACACTCTATGCAACATCTGGCTAGGCTTAAACTCACAAATGAGGTGAAGGAACCCAATTTTTCCACAACAATCATCTTAATACAGACCAGTGAGATAATCATTCATCTTACATATCTAAAGGTAAATAACATAATCTAGTATAATTGGTTTCAACAGAGCCTAGAGTTATTATTACCCACATTTTTGTTTAAGACAAAAATTGGATAACCAGGGGAGCTATCCCAATTCAATATATGTTGGTAATACATTATGAAACATATCAGCTATACTGGCATGGGACCATACTTCCTGAAGTGTAAGGAAATGTATTATTAGAATGACTCTAGTTTGATAGGTGAATTTGAATGCATGAGAAAGGTAACAACAGATGATATCACAGTTTCTGATCTCCTGGAAGAGTCCTCTGCAGAATCCATGTAGTGCACATGCAATGAGGGTGATAGCACAGTAATACAAGGACAAAAGGAGGGATAGTGGATGGGTCAAACATGTCTGATGGAAGAATTGTTCACATGTCAGTATTACTCCTGTAGAGAGAAGTGAAACAAGGATAAGAGACATTTATGATGTTTGTATTGTTATGGAAACCAATATTTACAATATTCGAATTAAGGATTCATCTTGACAAAGACAAGAGGAGTGTAAATTTGTAAGCCTATCTAGGGAGGTTTGTCTCGAATGCAGTCATTACAGTCCCACCCTATTTCAATGAGATTCAGCATTAAGCAACTCAAGATCCCAAACACATGATCACTGGAGTTCAAAGAGTTTAGGAAGACAACTAACATGATGGCTATATGTTCATCTTTTGGAACCCTGTCAGCTGAAGAAGTAGAGGCTCAGAAGAGACCTTGAGTTGGGCATGCAAATGTAAATAGGACACCACAAAAATTCTGTCTGCAATCATAAACCAAGTCCTGAACTAACTTGGAACTTGAAGGGAGGAAAATAATACAGAGAATAGTGCCTAATTTCATAGCAGAAGTTGCCCAAGAGAATTAATTGGTGTAAGGTCTCTCTCCTGTTTATAATATACCTAGGTATGCACAATGGAATTAAAAAGAAAATTAAAGAAGGGGAGGGGGGGAGGGGGCGCAGGGAGAAACCTAAATGTGGGCCAAAATCAGCTTTTTTTGTTGGATCCAACCTTTATTTAAGGTTATTTGTACACGTGAAATGAAATTTATGATGTGCTGACCTGTGCATGTAAAGTCTTGTGACCATTTCTAGGAGAAATGTTCCCATCCTATCTGTGATTGCCTATTGAAGAGCCCATTTCTTTGCACAACAAACACATGGAAGAATTGGGGTGCTCAATCCAGCTTATGAGAACCTAGAGGATGAGTTTTCTCACCTTTAAAGGAGCTAGATGAGTTCACTTTGAAGCACTCTACACTTGGAGGAATCTTCAAGGCGTAGTTTTCCCTTTGGTTGTTCCTTTGCCTTGCTTTGTGAGCCATGGGCCCACTTCATAACGGTTTTGTGACCCTTATAATAAATAGTTGAAGGTCTATACACCATTTGAAGTTTCATTTATTGGAGGTACATGAGCCTGTATCAGAGAAAAAGGGTTTAGTGCCCACTTTGAAATATATTTGGAGGTGGAACTCCCTTGTTTAGTTGAAGATTTGTTACAATTGTGGAGGAACTTGAAGGTCCCCCTCTCCCACTTGGTCAATGGCATTGGGAGCCCTTGTACCCACCTTGGAGGAGAATTTTTGGGTTGTCTACCCACTTTAAAGGCTTTTGGTGGGCCTTAGATAAGCTATGCTATTGATGGGCCTTGGGAGGCTAGATGCCATGCGAACAAGCCCTTCATCCCATTCATTTGTGGAGATGGGAACTTTGTGAGGGATCATTCCCCTTGATCATTGTACATGTGGCATGAATTCCCATAAATTCATGTAATTTTCGTTAATTAATTGTACAAGAGGGCCTTTGCACCTCCTTAAGCTAGAATTGGGGATTTTAGCTTAGAAAAATAATATTTCACTGCAGGGGAAATTGAGCACCTCCTCTATAAATATAGGTGCTTTCATTTCATTTTCTCATGGTTGGATTTGGGGGAGAAATCTCTTATAAGGTCTAAAATTTTTGTGATTTTTCTCTCTTACAATTTGGCTATGGATGGAAGAGTTGAGTGACTTTTATTGGGTGCAATTGGAATGTATGTGATCTATTTTCAAGGATGCTTATGGTAGATCTTGGATGATGCTTGGTGAAGTAAGTTGATTTATTTACTTTGTCCTAGTATATTGGAATATGTGTGTGATTAGGAAAGGCAACTAAAACACTCTATGCAGCATTTGGCTAAGCTTAAACTCAGAATTTCTCAACAAAGACAGTCACAGACATAAATAACAGTCACACAAAAGACACTTATCTTTTTTTAGGAACAGGGAAAACTTGCTTGCTTGATGTGGCTATTTTATTTATTATTATTGAGCACTTGGATCTATTACAAAGCAATATGTCTCTCTTGAGAAAGTGTTCTGCTTCTCAAAAAAATCTCAGCTAGTACAATTGATCTTGGCCTTCCTTGATCACAACTTGATCTCGATTCCTGCACACAATTGATCCTCTGTTGCCGCCTTGACTTGCTCTACAAACCCTGCTCTCTTCTTCTTAATCTTGCACACTTGTGACTTACTACTGCTTATAACACAAGCTCTACATGCAATCAATCTCCTATTCCCTAGTGCTCTTGTTCCTCCTATTTCTTAGGACACAATTCCTGCACTCTCCACAATCAAGGCTCCTCTCACAAACTCGTGAGTTGTCTTTTCACACAAACCTTTGTGCATAAAACAATTGTTCTTTCCTCGTGTCTTCGTCCTCCTTTATAGATTCGATCCATGCTAAATAGTAAATTAGGCTAGTTCATATTTAGAGCTCGAGTTGTTGATTGACGAGTTAACTGAGAGTCACACTCTTTATTCCTCTAATCAACACTGGAGTTCTTAACTCGTTCGTCCTTCAATCAAGACTGAAGCCCGAACATGTTCTAACTGAACTAACAACTATCACCCAATCCTATAGTTAAACTGATGAAAACTTCTCTTATAACTGAAGCTCCAACTCTACGCGTGCTAACTTGATGATTATTCCAGTAAAATGGAAATAACTCATCTTAACTAGAGTCTAACTCATGAGGACAATTCGAGGTTTTCACTGGCTAAGGCACAAGCCAAAATACCATGCTCGCTACATTTTCGATAGTAAATCATTTATTCAAGTTGTTTACTTGAAAAAATACTCGGAGCAAATTACCTATAACACTCTCTTCTTGAGTTCTTGTGCTTGGATGGTGATCTTTTCTCTCATGTTGGATTTCTTTCTCAACCTCATGCTATGGATTCATCTGTAGTGTGATCATTATTAAAGTGTTAATTTTTTTTTTGTTTGGCTACATTAGGCTTTGTTGAAGTGTTTACTGTAAATCTTAAAAATCCTTATGATCTTCTTAAGCAGTTGTGTTTGGACATTGAACTTTTCAATCTTGTGTTGAATTTATTTTCAAGTTTTTCAAGCTCATGGGATAGGTTCATCTCCAGTGTGATCATTATTAAATTTTTATTAAGTTTTTTGTTTGGCTGGATTAGGGTTTGCTGAAGTGTTCACCATAGATCTAAAAACTCTTTGAGATCTCAACAGCTAGAGTCATTTATTAATCAGTCAAATGTTATTAAATTGGCCCTATTTCCACACATAAAATGATAAATAAGCCTTAATGCCACAAGTAACCATAAAGTAGATCCAAAACATCCAGAAACTGGGAAAGAGATGGTTAAAATTAAAAAAAAATTAAACTGCGAAATATTAAAAGAATAAAAGAGCGAGGAAAATATATAAAAAGGCATACATCCTACCAATATAAAGATAGATTTTCCAACAATGTAATTAAATTTCAGTATGTGCTACGTCATTTCTATGGTAACCAACCCGCATAAATGTAAAATAATCCAACAATAAACCATCGAAGGGAACATCAACATGCATCCAAAAATCAATTTATAAAATGAAGTTTTCAAAAACCGACTAAATTTCATAACCCTACATAAACAATAGAGGAGACTAACAACATAGTGGATTACCTGTGTCTAGTATGTAAAGGTCGTTGTAATATATCTCTTCAGACTCATCTTGAGCTTTTCCACAACCTCCAAATATAAATAGACGGTTATCAATGAATGCAGTATTGTCCCCCTCATGAGCTGCTGGTCCTTCGCCACTCACGTTAGGTTGCACCCATGTATTTGCAGTGGTGCCCAGTTCTCTGGATGAGTACTCTGCCTACTTTTGCTGTAAATTTTCCTCTGCGCGATCCAGTCTCTTGGTCTTTCTTTTGTTATTTTTAGGGTTTTCATTACTCTTGGCCCTAGATGAATGAAGAGGTCGAATGGCGGACAACAATGATTTTTCGAAAAGGCCATTCACTATGGCGCCCTTTTTATTTTCCGATTTGCAGTAGTGCCCAGTTCTCTGGATGAGTACTCTGCCTCCTTTTGCTGTAAATTTTCCTCTGCGCGATCCAGTCTCTTGGTCTTTCTTTTGTTATTTTTGGAGTTTTCATTACTCTTGGCCCTAGATGAATGAAGAGGTCGAATGGCAGACAACAATGATTTTTCGAAAAGGCCATTCACTATGGCGCCCTTTTTATTTTCCGATAATTAAATATATTTTAAACTATGGCGCCCTTTTTTTGAGATAGTTATACCATTGAATATTTATTATTAGTTAAATACATTTTAAATTAATAAATAAGGAAAATAGAACCCTATATATATTGAAGTGCTAATTTTATTTTCATAATTACAAAATTGAATATTTACGATTATTTACATATATTTTATTTTAAATTAATAATACTTAATTGGAAAATTGAATCTTATATAGATTGTTGTTTCAATTTTATTTTTCATATAGTTACAAAATTGGATAATTAAGAAATTGAATATTTATGATTATTTATATATATTTTAAATTAATAACACTCAACAGTAAAATATAATTTTATATAAATATGCTTACAATCTTATATAGATTAGTTTTGGCAATTAAAAACAATTTGAGAAGTGAACTTGACAAATTACTTGTTTGGTGGGTAGTAATCATTAATAAAACTACACATTTATAGTTTTACTTTTACAAAAGTGTTAATGAACACATAAATAGTGATGGAAGTAACTCTAGTTAGGTATTCATATCCATTTTTTACACAAAGATTTATTCAAATTACAGTGGAAATTAAATTATGGTAAATATGGTATTAACTAGAGTATGAGCTATCTTCAAGGATTTTATTTTTGGATAATTTTCCTACAAAGCTTAAGAATAAAATATTAGTGAAAATATATTTTGAACTCATGCATGAATATTGCAACCATGTCCACGAATTATATATATATATATATATATATATAGAGAGAGAGAGAGAGAGAGAGAGAGAGAGAGAGAGAGAATATTAATAATAAAAAGTTTCTTATAGTTAAAATATGTGGGTTTGTGAACATGACTAAGTGAACATGGGCTGTGAACATGACTAGGAGTTAGGGTTGGTCCACGCTCCTTTTCTCCGTCCACCTCCGCAACAGGTTCTGTGGGTGCAATACGACTAGGGGTTAGGGCTCACTGCTCGACCCCTCCTCCCAACGTGCCCATACATGTCGTTCAAATATAAGTGGCAATCATTATGGTTGAGAACCACCTGTATGTGAGATGGTAAGGCTTTGGAGTTTGTTATGGCAGGTCATCGGTTTGATTCCCACCAAGGCCTTTCAACCTTTAACAAAATTTTAGCCAATGTCGAGGCGCCACGTGGTGGCCTCTAGTTGGGCCACGTGGTAGCTTCACATTGGGCCACCAAAATACACTGCAACCAATAAAATTCGGCCAAATCACACTTTAGTATCAAAATTGCAAATTTTCATTTCTAGAGTGACACAATTAAAAATTGACATAAATGACAAATTCATATACTTGTTGTACTTAATAATTGTTCTTATATTTTATTCCTAGACTAAATTATTCATTTTAGTTAGTCTCTTTTAGTTTGTTCACTTATTATCTAGTCATATATTTTAGTCCTGGACTAAATTAGTCATTTTAGTTAGTCACTTTTAGTTTGGTCATTTATTATGTAGTCATATATTTTATCCCTAAACTAAATTAGTCGTTTAAGTTAGTCATTTTTAGTTCAACCACCCAAAATTTCTCAAATTTAGTAGTAATTCACTTGAAATAATTGTGGTGACTAACTTTTTCAGTCACCTAGTCACTAATTTCATCATTTTCTACTAGTGTTGGACTACTTCACTAGTACAAAAATAATTAGTTACTAAAAACGACTAAAATTTGCATATAAACGACTATTTTTCGGCCGGTGACCAATAGTAGCTAATTTACAGTATCTTATAACGCGACCAACTTTTGGTCGTTTTTAGCTTAGTCATTAATTGGTTATCTCAATTTTGTTATCTAGTTGTATATTTGGTCATTGATTTGGTCATTGATTTAGTCATTGATTTGGTCACTAATTTAGTCATTCATTTGGTCTTTCATTTTGTCACTGATTTAGTCATTCATTTAGTCATTCATTTGGTCTTTCATTTTGTCACTGATTTAGTCATTCATTTGGTCACTGATTTAGTCATTGATTTGGTCTTTGATTTGGTCATTAAATGTCACAATTAATGACCAAATACACAACAAAATATATTACTATATGATCACCCAAGAAATCCAATTAATGACCAAAGAACTATGACCAACATGTTGGTCGTGTTATAAGATACTGTAAATTAGCTACTAATAGTCACATATATGCAAATTTTAGTCATTGTTTGAAACCAATTAATGACCAAAGAAATGTGACTAAATTTTAGTCGTGTTATAAGATACTGTAAATTAGCTACTAATAGTCGTATATATGCAAAATTTAATCATTATTTGTAGTCACAAATTTATCATTTGCAGTAGCCATTTATTCATTATATAAACGACTAATTTAGTAATTTATATTCATTTCATTTACTTTCATTAATAATCATTATAAATGACTAATTTAGTCGTATATTCATTTTATTTGTGTTCATTATTAATCAACATAAATTAATTTGTATGATTTAAAAAATGTCATACAATGTGCATGTTCATCTAATATGAAAACACAAAGTTGCATATTTTAATTACAATACTAAACAACATCAAGTGAAACTATAAATAATTTCAACCACACAAATTATATTATATGAAATGTTAAAATATTACAATATGAGTTTCCAACTTTATATTAGTTGGACTACAATTTACACATGAAATGATGTTTCATCACTTCAAAACATTATCGTTGTGTTGTCAAGGCATTATAGGTGAATTCACCAACTCTGAAGACTTGATCATCAGTCTTTATATGTGTGTCTTATGCGAGATATTGGTTCTAAGGGTATCGCCAGACCAGTTCTCCTCTCTCCTTTTGCATTTGTCGCTCCAATGTTATTGCTCTTCTCTTTTTTCAATTCATGCTTCTTACCATCAATACTGATTTCATTTTCTGAAAACAAAAGAAAATACAATGTAGTGTAAGAAATGAAAGACAATGAACACTAGAATATAACATAAATTAGACTATAAATAGTTTATACAACATATACCTTAACATCAACAATGTCAAAGCAATTTTCCTTCAGCATCAATTTCTGCAAAATAAATGTCACATTATTCTTTTCCATTTCTCAACATGCTACATACGATAAATTGAAAATCACATAAAACCAAGAGCAAACCCTTTTCTAACCAAAATAAACAAACAAACAGTGCCTCTAATAAAACTTCATTATAATATTAGCAAATGAAAAGAGAGCTAGTGGACCATTTGTGTTGTTTGACTTTGCCTATTTTTGTTATAAAGTGCTTGAACTTCACGAACCAACAAATGTGAGCACGAGCTAAAAAATAACCAACCATTCACTTGTCAACATGAAAGATCACAAATAAACCAAAAAATTGATCAGGCATTAAAATTGTGAGCAAACTATCTTGAAATTTTCTTCTTGAGAAATACCTCAAAATCTCGGTAACATCTCAGTCTCAATGACATCATAGTGTTGAAATTACCTCTACCTCAATTCAGTACTACTCTTATAAGATTATTTTGATACCACAGTAGTGAGGAGAATGAGTTATAAAGGTGTATTTACAGTTAAGGCTCGGTGTGACAAAAAGATATCAGTATAATCCATATTACAGTGAAGATCTTCAGTGTTATAATCACAGGTCAACTACAGTCTCGGTATAATCAATCACATGATAAGTATGACACTACAATTTGGAACTACCACAATGAAAAATCTATCACTGTTTCGTGCTACCACAGTGAGAAAGGTCTCACTGGTTCGGTGCCATCACATCTTGATGAGAAGTATGCCATTTCAGTTTGATGGTATCACATAGGGTCTCACAGAAATGGTCAACAGAAGTCAGAGACATGTACAGTGAAGTATTTACAATCGAAGCACAAAATAAGGTCAAAACAGTAATATGTATACACAGCGAAATAGTACATTCGAGGATCTCGGAATAGCTGCTTACACTGAGTTTGAAAGAATCTGAATTCTTTCCTATGAAGTTGACAGTGCAAGAACCAACTAAAAGAAAGAACACTAATATATCTTTTATCAACCACCATCAAGGCGACCAAGCTAAGGATTTTATCTTCACTTTTCAAGTAAGTATCTTTTATTCTATAATCAAATTTGGTATAATGACTTTGTTTTTGGGAAATCTGTGAGCCGGTGGGGTTACCAAGATTCCTTGCATAAGGAGGATAGTCACAGTCCTTGAAGAAAGTAAAGTCATGAAAAATCTCCGAAGGTTAAGATTCATATAAATACATGGAAAAGGATAGAAGGGCTCAAGGATTCTTCTGAAATCAGTCAAAGTCCTTACATCCCTATAGAACAGGATTGGAGACGTCAAGAGAATATATGATAAGTTGAAAGAACCATTCAATGCTATAAAGAAGGTCATGACACTTAGACCTGATTTACACAAAATTGAAGGTATCAAAGATTTAAGGGATATCTTCATAAGATCTCAACTATGAGATCTAAAAGAGATGATAAGATGGACAAGCAGGAAAAATGAAATTTTAGAAAAAGTGGAAGACTTTTGGACATTACAAGAAAGCATCTTGATCTAAGCATGGCAAGAACTCCCGGTGAATCAGCTCCAAGAAAACCTCTCTGACAAACATTAATAATGTAACGTAGTCATCAAGAACAAGGGTCATCATGGAAACATATCTCTGAATGTGATGACATATTGATGAAGCAGGCCAAGGAAATGAAGCTCTTCATTCTTGAGAAATTTCTATAGGATGACTCAAAGGAAAAATGTATGAGGTATATATATATATATATATATATATATATATATATATATATATATATATATATATATATATATATATATATATATATATATATATATATATATATATATATATATGCTGACATTAGATGTTTTGTAGTCATGTCATGCGGTTGCAGGTAATGGACTTCTATACTTAGAAGTATGATCTATGGAGAAGTATCTCTCAAATGCACGGACAAACGAAATCAATGTCCTCATGGAATATGAGGTTCCTAGGAAAGTTGTACGTTCCTGGGAATCAAGAATGTGCAAAGAGGAAGAGATCATGAAATGAAACCATGTCAAGAGGTAGTTATCATCCGGAAGGCAATAAAATGTGACTAGGTGATCTCCTGGAAAGATATGTAGACTCTGATGGAAGTCTGGAAAAGAAGGAGACCCTTGGAAAGACATATAATTAGGAGATGTGTCAGTCTTTATGGATGACGCCGATGCTTACAGGAAGATGTCATGGTGAAATATCATCACTGAGGTAACTTTTGTTTTAAAAGATTCATATGTAAATGTTTATCTGGATGAATTTGTGCAGGGCTGCTAATCATGAGAAATGATGTATGATCCTAGGAGATGAGTCGAAAGAAAGCAACATGGCACAATAGTGGACCAGATTAGGAATTCTGTTGAATCACTTTGATAGCTAACAAGCCTCAGGATGGAAGTGATGAATGATTTGTGCCCTATGAAACTAAAATATGGAGATTCCTCAATACCGAAATCCATGACATCGAGGACATGAATTCTTCATGAGCAGCTGGGTGTCTCACCATTGTTGCTGTAGGTCCTTAGTTAAGAGGGAGCCTGATGGTAAGTTTCTTACTTGGAAGAAACTTGGTAATTCCTAAGGATGAGCTTAGGTGCATTCTTTGTATAAGAATGAGTACATTCCCTTGTGGAATAGGTACTCCCTGGGAGGGAGAGATAAACGCATCATTCTAGTCTTGGGAAGACAGAATGGAGGATTGGGTAATAATCTGGCATTCGATACTCTTTGAGAATGTGATCGGACATTCAAGATAAGATTAGTTGGGGACCGATATTCTTTGAGGGCTAGCTACCCAAGAGAAGAATAGTCTAGGAAGGTCATACTTTGGGAACACCCGGGTGGAGTATGTACCTTGGAGAGACAATGACGAAGGTGTCTATAAGTCATGTGTCTCGCCAGCATTGAAGCCCATTGTCTCGTTGAAGAGATGGGGCTGTTAGTCAAGGCCTTGCACTAGTACAATGCTGGTTGATATAATGATATACAAATGCGATTACCAATTCGATTTTTCTTATAATATTCTTCTGTTTCCAAGTACCTGTATGAATACCTCCCTAGTTAAGAGGGAGTGTTGAAGAGTGTAACTAGGTAGGTCTTCATTATGACTATGTAATTATGTACTTATGTAAAGATGAAGTCAACAATAATAAAATGAATTTTTGGTTTACTTGCTTCATGGGTTTCATGAGCAAGATTCTTAGTATAGGTCTATAGACTTCTTCTTGATGTCTATTAGGTACATAAGTGTAATTAAGAGTCATGTAAAAGGTGTGAAGAATACCCTCCAGGATGTTGCAGAAGAATGGCTTACAAACGTTGAAGATATGCCTATGAAGTTGGCCTACAAACAAATGTTAAAGTCGGCCTACTTAATGGCTATAAGGTCGGCTTAATTACTTGGCTAGAACTACTATATATACCCTACATATGCTGCAGTTAAGAGAACATATCTGCAGATGATACTGAGGTTATACAACGTGCAAAAGAAGAAATTTTTGCGGATTCTACTGAGGCAATACAGCGTAAAGAAGGGAGCAAAGAATAAGTTAACGTCTGGGGTAGAACACATTAAAAGAAAGAAAATATTTGTGGATCTGTCTCTGAGGTACTGCGGATATTTAAGTAAAAATTACGGTCAAGTTTGAATTTAACAAAAGGTGGAAAAAATAACAGGAATTACGTATTAGTTTGAAGGTATAACAAATCAGATCTAAGGACAAGATTGTCTACGTATAAGTCTGAAGGTATAACAAATCAGATCTAAGGACAAGATTGTCTACGTATAAGTCTGAAGGTGACAGCATTTGAAAGATAGCAAATACAAGAATAGTTTTGATTGCAGACTTATCTAAAGGAAGAACTGAATGATACAACTTCCAAGGTAACTGAAGGACGTATTCTACAAAAGTAGCTAAAGGTTAGTAATTGCTGAAGTAACTAGAAGATTGAGATATTGACTAAAGGATATGATTAAGTTATCTCTGAGGAAAGAATTGTAAAAGTCAGAAACCTCAAGTAAGGAAGGTAAATTAGAGATTTACCTTCCTAACTATATTGCAAAATACTCAGTTACAAGAAAGATCAATTTTGTCTCTACATTTGTATAAGCACTTTGATAATTGACTTGATGAAGGATTAACTCAGCAAGCTCACAAGTAGTTATCAAGAAGAGAATTTGTATTAATCTATATCCCTTAAATTCTCAACATATAATTCATAATCGCACATGACCATAGACTGTAGCAGTCTTGAAATAAACTCGAACTTGAATAAGAAAAAACACAAAATTTCAATTTTGTGGTTTATATGATAGCCATTTGATAATAGCTCACTCAACATCCATGTTTCAGGCAGTATTTGGTGTCTTTTTATGTGGAAAATTTTCCAATGGGGCTAGATGTTTTGACCTTTTCTGTTTGGATCTAAGCTTAATATGAATATGTATTGGATTTTTGTTTTAAATGAAAACATAGGTTCTTCTTTTTCCTTTTCTGTTTTTCTCCCTTTACATATATATGTTGTGAATTTGCATAATTTTAAACAAAATAAACAGTCATGTTAATATGTTTTAACATATTGCAATTTTAAAATTTATAGCTAGAGTTTTGGAGGAAGCATGAGAATTCTACCTGCTTTAGCCAACATTCTTGATGCTTGTGCTGATATATATCTGGAGAATAGCAACCAGGTTCAAATGGACAGTAAACCCAAATGTTACACTTCTTTTCACCTTTTGATTGGTCTAAGCAAGCCTGACAACAATCTGCAGCACTTTCTTTATGGTGCATCAGACCTCATTTAACTGTCGCTCCGTCATAGTTTGTATGTGGTTCTACATGGCATTCAGAAGGAAGTGGCCTGCCAGGTATGATTCCATCTTCTGCAGAAATAATATCAAACTATGCATCAAGCTTTAATTGCACCATTTTAAGCTAGGATTCTCCAAACCCTTGCTGCCCTTGGACAAATTGAACAAAGAAACAATATAACTCATTCAAAAATAACACACCTGGGAAAAGGTGGAAAAGAAAGAAGATGTTAAAACAAAATACTTTGAATTTTAACAGCTCTTCACTGCAAAATGCTAAATTCCATTCTCCCGCATGTAAGTAATCAAATTGTTAAATTTAGCAACATAACAATAACCTTAAATATGTTGAAAAAAGGAACCTAGAGAAATTGTCAGGAAACCATAATCCTCAAGTCATAAACTTAAAAATAGATAAGACTGCTATATGAATACTTTGTAAAACACGCTCTCAAGACATAATGTAGTGAAGAGGACAAAATAATTTGGTGATGCTAACCTAGTAGTCAAAATCCCAAGAAAACAAAAGCGAAAACACCAAACTAAGATTGCCCATATATTGATTACTGATCTCAGGTCCATCCTCCAGCATCTTTCCACTATCCTCGCTTGAAGCTTCGGGAGGTAATGAGAATCCAGCTTCCTCCAACACAGGGCCCCAGTGAGTCTCCAATAATTTTTCCACCATCTCTATTCATGGGAACCCCAATACATAATGTATAAACACACACCCAAATTTGGGAGCTGTGGACCAAAAGGAGCAGGGAGGAAAAGAACCTGATGTCACAAAAAAATACTATGCCATCACAACTAACGGACAAGCCATCAGTTGAAGTCACACATAAGATGAATAGAAAAAATGCATACCAGTGTCTTTGGCTTCTCTGGAGGAATTCACACTGGCTTTCATTGCTTCACATTTCTTAGCTTCTTCAAGCTTTTTCGTCCGCCATTCTTCAAGGGCTATCACTTAAAAAATTGTAAGCATTAACAACATGTTGATGTGATTTCCAAATTCTAAAACAGTCAATATTTAACAGTCAACAGTTTGCATTTTTATTGAACTGGGTAACACTTTAATTTTACATTATTACTCAACTAATGGGTTAACAATTTACAACTTTTGAGGAATCCAGAGCTAAAAAGTTGCTGAGATTTATATAATGAGCAAATGTATGATTTATTGAAAGCAGTGGTGGTTTGGTGAAGCTATTATTCGAGCAAGTTGAAATGTTGCTAGATAATTTGTTTCCACTAACATTAAATAAAAGCATAAAATAAACTGGAAATTCAGGAATCATCCCTCTAAGTTGATTGCCTCTCAAGCAAGAAAATACAAGTTCCTGCATCTACCCAAAACTATAAGAATTCGACTAGTCAAAAGATTTTGACACAAATTAAGGATCTCCAAGCTACTACATTCACCCCAACCCTCAGGGAAGGTTCCATTTTGAGTTGTCTGTAGAGCCCAAATAATCTTAACACAAGGAAGTGTGATAAGATCGGCAGGAATATCTCCTTGAAAATAGTTGAGCTCCAATTTTTCACTGTTTGATAAACCACTAGTAGGCTCAGAATCAATATAATTTTTTCCAAGGGTGTAGTCCAGCGGATTTGTGAACACAAGTACATAATGCTCATGGAAATTTCCCAGCTCCTTATGAATCTCATGAGTGAGGGAGTTCCTTAAAACTTCTAGCATTTCAAGCATGGATTTTTTTCCAATCTCTATTGGGATAACTCCATCTAAAATATTTGGAAACAGGGAAATGAAGCTAAGTCTAGAACAATTCCCCAACTGTGCAGCTCCAAATTTTCACTATTTGATCTCATAATCAATATAATTTTTTCCAGGGGTGTAATCCAGCAGATTTGTGAACACAAGTACATAATGCTCATGGCAATTTCCCAGCTCCTTGTAAATCTCATTAGTGAGGGAGTTCCTTAAAACATCTAGCATTTCAAGCATGGATTGTTTGCCAATCTCTATTAGGATAACTCCATCTAAAATATTTGGAAACAAGGAAATGAAACTAAGTCTAGAACAATTCCCAACTGTGCAGCTCCAATTTTTCACTGTTTAATAAACCACTAGTAGCTCAGAATCAATATAATATTTTCCAGGGGTGTAGTCCAGCGGATTTGTGAACACAAGTACATAATGCTCATGGCAATTGCCCAACTCCTTGTGAATCTCATGAGTGAGGGAGTTCCTTAAAAGAGCTGTCAATGAATGGAACTTTGAATGTTTTGTATACTGGTCATCAAAGAGGCATTTGATCAGACTCCTATATGTATTTTCGCCTATTGCAGGACTGCATTTATGAGAAAAAGGTTGCAGAGGGAAAGGGATTGCATGCCCGCATGATCAAAGATGCATTTGAACCAGACATTTTTCTGAACACAAAA
Organism: Pinus albicaulis; assembly: GCA_034641835.2. Classification (NCBI taxonomy): domain Eukaryota; kingdom Viridiplantae; phylum Streptophyta; class Pinopsida; order Pinales; family Pinaceae; genus Pinus; species Pinus albicaulis. The sequence goes on from JAXQQM020064014.1 coordinate 42,918, forward strand.
CTTTTCATTTTTTATGCGAAGTGTGGGAATCTGGAGGATGCATGCCAATTGTTTGACAAAATTCCGAAGCGAAATTCCGTCTCATGGAATGCTCTGCTTGCAGAATACTGTCGGCGTGGGTTGGAGGAGGAGGTTCTAAGTCTTTTTGCACAAATGGGAGAGGCAATCATGACACCGGATGAGTTTTCTCTTGGAAGTGTTCTCAAGGTATGTTCTAGATTAGTAGCACTTGAACTTGGGAAGCAAGTCCATGCCTAAATTATCAGAAGTGGGTTTGGGTTTAATGTTGTTCTCATGACTGCTCTTGTTGACATGTATGCAAAATGCAAGTGCATCAAGGATGCACGCCAAGTATTTGATGAAATTTCTCTTAGAGATTTGGTGTCCTGGACTGCAATTATTGCAGGTTATGTGGAGCAAGGGAATTGTAAGGAAGCCCTGAATCTCTTTTGTAAAATGCCTTGGTTTGGCATCAAGCCCAACAAGGTCACATTTCGTACTGCCAGTGGATTTGTATCAGATGTTGTATTAGGCAGTGCCCTTGTCGACATGTATGCTAAATGTGGGAGCATAAAGGAGGCATGACAAGTGTTTGACTTTATATCCCCGAGGGATTTGGTCTTATGGACTGTGATTGTTACAGCCTATGGCAAGCACGGATTGGCAAAGAGGTTCTCCAACTCTTTGAAGAAATGAAGCGATCGGGTGTGAAGCCTGACGATGTCACCTTCTTGGTTGTCCTAACTGCTTGCAGCCATTGAGGTCTAGTGAATGAAGGTTGGCATTATTCAATACCATGACTCGAGATCACTGTATTCCACCAAGAGCAGGGCATTATGCCTGTATGGTTGACCTCCTTGGCCATGCCGGGTGTTTGGATGAGGCATATGATTTTAACAAAAAAATGCCATTTAAACCTAATGTCACTGTTTGGGGGGCCTTACTTGGTGCCTACCAAGTCCATGGCAATATGGAGCTAGGAAAAGTTGCAGCAGAACACATTTTTGAGTTAGATCCACAAAATGCTGGAAATTATGTCATGTTTTCAAATATTTATGCTACAGCTGGTAAGTGGCGGGAACATGTTAAAGTTGAGGAAAGCAATGAAAGACAGAGGTATAAAAAAGGGACCTGGATGCAGTTGGATTGAGGTAAAGAGCAGGGTACACGTATTCCCTGTAGGAGATAGATCACACCCACAAATACAAGAGATCTATGCCATGTTGCAAAATTTAGCTGGGCAGATGAAAGAAGCTGGGTATTTGCCTCAAACAAACTTTATAATGAATGATATAGAAGAACAATAGAATTACATACAATGTTACACCATTGGTAAGATGCTTGCCATTGGAGTTGTGAATATCACCATACAACCTTAGACAATGATCGAAATAGTCAATAGCCATATGCTTGTAGTGACATAATCAGAAACTGTTATGCAATTATTGTGGTCATTCAAGTTTTAGACTCGAAGCCGCCACTGCATTAGGGGTTTTCCACTGCTTACTTCATTCCCAGGTTTATCTGTTTTCTAGGTTTTGATCCATGCATCACTTTCTAGTAGAATTCCCTCAAATCATTGATTCTAATACACAAAATGCTGGTACTTGTGGAGATTGCATTTAGCAATTGTTTGTTGTCTCCAATCGTCGGGCGAGATATTGGCATTTCATTTGATTCTATCATTTCAATGTAAGTGAAAATTCTTTTGGGATTCATTTGTGAAATTTGGAACTGTATATCATAAGTTATGGTGACTTGATGGAAGGGATTCAGGTGTTTATATGGTTCTATTGCTGCTGTGATGCTGTATTTGGCATTTACAAGCCTGTTGTGATCAATATTGTCGGAACTGGAACTGGAACTGGCTAAGGGCCAGACTGGGACTGGACCAGAACCAGCTGGACAACTATGCTGATTAAAAATACATAAATGTGTAATCATATATATATATATATATATTGTGTGTGAGAGAGACTTCAATGTAAATCCAAACTTTTAGACACCAAATATACAAAGTTTTGCACATGCATATAGCATCAAAGCCTAAAGGCCTTTTTCTCCTATTTTATTTCATATTTTCATTTACTTAGGTATGATTGTGCACCACTATGACTTGGTTCTGAAGGCAATTCCAAATCAGAATTGATGGCCAAACTGGTTGATCCAGCTGGTTTGGGATGAAACTGGTCTATCAGTTCTGTTCGCTCTCTCTCCAGTGTGAATTGGTCTAGACTGGCCAGTTCTGATCTGGTTCGTCTGGTTCTGATAACACTGATTGTGACAAGAAGAATTCCTTCTTGCTAGAAAAATGTAACATATCTCTGTGATTATAGATATAAATAAGCTTTAGTATTCAAAACCATGAAAGCGCTATGAATTTTCCATGTGCGGATGCTGCTGAACTAATTTTCCATTCATTGACAGCTCTTCCATTCATTGTGAATCTCATGTAAGCATTAACAACATATTGATGTAACTGCCAAATTCTAAAACAGTCAATATTTAACAGTCAATAGTTTGCATTGTTACTGAACTGGGTAACACTTTAATTTTACATTATTACTCAACTAGTGGGTTAACAATTTATAACTTTTGAGGAATCCAGAGCTAAAAAGTTGCTGAGATTTATATAATGAGCAAATGTATGAGCTCCCACATGTCAATTGTTAGAAGCTATGTGAATGGTGGAATATATGCTAGAGTACTCATAGCATATGGCAGAGGGCGTTCATGATGTTATATTCCCAAGGGTGAATGATGTTGATCCTTTAATTTGATTTTGTGAGGTCTCTAAGCACTTCAATGATTTATAATTCCCTAGTACCTCTGCAGGAATTTCCCCTGATATTTGATTGCCCTAAAATTCAAGGCAAAGCTCTGAAATCTCTATTATGAAGCAAAAAGGGAGCTATAAATATTCCCTAAAAATTGGTTGTCATTTAATAATAATCCATAAGATGGTTGTCCTTTCATTATCCCTTCATCTATTAGTGGTGGAGAAAGCAAACCAGTGAAGTTGTTACTATTTGAAATCATGAAGCACCGTCAGACCCTTAGATAGAATGGAAGTGACTCGATTGCTTCCCCAAAGACCACACATAAAGAGATTAGATAGAATGGAAGTATCTAGATTGCTTCCCCAAGACCACACATAAAGAGAGATGAATAAAGAGCAGAAAAGGTGACCTGAGCTTGCGAACTATCGAAAAACTCATCTATTGAAAGCAGTGGTGGTTTGGTGAAGCTATTATTCGAGCAAGTTTGAAATGTTGCTAGATAATTTGTTTCCACTAACATTAAAGAAAAGCATAAAAGAAACTGGAAATTCAGGAATCATCCCTCTAAGTTGATTGCCTCTCAAGCGAGAAAATACAAGTTCCTGCATCTACCGAAAACTATAAGAATTCAACTAGTCAAAAGATTTTGGCACAAATTAAGGATCTCCAAGCTACTATCAATATATGTTATGAGGCCTAATAAGGATGATATCCTTTGATTCATAAGATGCTGCTCATCGACTGAACAACCATATTTTTTATATTGCAATCAATTGGTCTGGTGGTCTTCACCATGCTAAAAAGTGTCAGGCATCAGGTTTCTGTTATATTAATGACTTCGTGCTGGGAATTTTGGAGTTGCTTAAACATCATGCCAGAGTTCTAGATGTTAATATTGATGTCCACCATGGTGATGGAGTTGAATAAGCCTTTTATTTTACTGGCAGGTATTCAATGGTTACAACAGAACATTTCAATGCAGATGCTTGTGTCTTATTTTCTCATTAATGGTACGTCTGGTGTAGGTAGATTTTAAGTTTTCATATGATACATGATGGTTATTGTTCTTTCTGATGTGAAGCTATAATTTATTAAGCTACAAAAAGGATGACAAAATTATTGGTTATTCCCTCCCACTATTAAGAAAAAGTTTACAAAGGTATACAATACTTGATATATAGTTAGAATTTGCATTACAAAACTAGTAAGGGACAATACGTGGTCTGGACTCTGTAGCAATCAGCAAGAGTGACTATGACCATGCACCACATGCTGCACACAGTTTCTCCTTCCCTTTTGGCTTCATGAACTAAATGTTTAACTTCTTAAATCTTAAATGTCAACACTCAACGGTTGATAATGGCATCACTTCAGACAAAAATATATATCTACCTGTTCCTTAAGAGGAACACTTCCATCGTTGACTATCTGTTCAGTATCTATAAGCTGTATTTTCCTATGTTAGTATGTTCTTGTTGTACAATTTGTCTGGATACATACATATAGACATGTACATGCCACAATTGACGTAAAAATAGTAAAATACCAATGCAAACAGACCCATGCATTCACATAAAAATGCTAGTTACTTGAAGTACATAATCCCTATTCACCCTTGTCACATCTTAACATGCTATCCATTATAAGTTAATGTTGAGGAAGAATCCATTGTTTAGGCAAGAGAAAACTCTACAGATGGATGCATAGGAAGTGAATATTCCAGTATTTGGGAAGGTAGAATATTATACAGGAAGCAGTAGCAAGTGAACACAACCTGTGAACCATCATATTTTGGAATAATGGAGATGAAAAATGAAGTTTTGACAATGACTCTCTAATTGTACTTTAAACCCGTTATTTAATGCAACCACATTCACGAGTAGGCGGTGGAACTATAATATTTCGAATATTTTATTGAGTACAAAATGCATTTATGTCCAAAAAACTTGCAAGATTAAGCCATGGAAAACCAACCAACAACTAACAATGAAAGAGGTTGATCCCAACAGTTCTGGAATGTAGTTTGAATACCTTATTTTTAAGTGGGAAATTACGCAACATTGAGTTTTGTGCTTCTTCATTTTCATGATTTCCTCATCTCACACCAATTATCTGCCCTAACTTTTGCTTTTGAATTTAATCACAAACTAGTGTTTTCTACTGCACATGTGGAAATAAAGAAAACAATTTTTCAATGTCCACAAATGAACAAAATAATTCAATGGGACTGCTATCTCAAATCCTTCACAAGGTGATAAGGCCAGTGGAATAGGGAAGTGTCACCACTATCGCCGAGGCAACAACTTTCCTCATTTTAGTGAAACTTTGCCTATGCCCTTTCTCCTAGACCTGTGCATCTGCACAATATCCATATCCATCTCCCTTGCTGCCATTTGCATCAATACATCCTCCTTGCCCATCAGCCTGTGTCTCCTACTGTCATTCTTGTTCCCCATCACTCTCCCCCAACACATATCCTTGCAAAAAAAATTCAAATATATGGACAATTTACTCATTGCATTCATTGATTTTAATTTATTTATCACACATATTTAGTTGTTATTCTCTCAGATCAGTCAAAATTTAATCAACATGTTGGTAGATTAGTGCATTTTTTGAAGGATTTAAGACTAGATACATGCTTTTGATTCACTAATTTGGAAGGTTAAGTGACAGATTTTGGAGTCTGGATCAACCAATTATCCTATACATGCCCTAGAACTAGCATTATTTGAAGTGAGGATTATTTTCCGCAAGAGTTGTAGCATTCCTAAATTTTTCAATCAAACCCCTTGGGATTTATTCAAGGGGAAAAAGTGATTGACAACCCTACCTGCCTGATTTTGGATTAGGAGCAGAGAAAACTTCACTTTGAGAGACCATGGATTCTACAAATCAACAAAGAAGAATGCCCGCTGAAGATAATGAAGCCCACAACTCAGAAAAAAGTAGTGTTCTAAGTATTGACATTTACATTAAGGAAAATCCTAGTTTTTATATTTTATAGCTATAAATTGCTAATATCTTTCCATTGAGAAATTATACTTTCAATTATTGCTCTATTTGAATGTAGATCTAGCTAAAAGTTGCAAAACCATTTAAATCATTTCTCCAATATTATAATTTCCTACGATTTACCAACATCACAATGGATCCATAATGACACAACTTATATATATTTAAGATTCTAAATGATTGCAGTTTCGAAACAAACCTGTGATGCCCATGGGGAAAATTGTTGATGCACTTCACTCACTAGATCTCCCTTTATAACTGACTGTATAACCTGTCCATTCATAAAAGTTGCTAAAAGTCACCACTTATTAGCAACAATAAAATTAAGATGGGGAGAACCATATGCCTTAAAATTACCGATTTCAAGAGGTAAAGTATAGTTCATTTAGTTTCGAAAGCATTTTCAAAGTTAAAACTACAAATGCATACATAAAATACACTTCTAGTTGGAAATTAGTTTAGATCATATATGATTGTGAATATTCTATTGTATAAGAAAGAACACAGATAACTCATCCTCCCAGTGCATGTTATCCTAGATGATGCAACATTTCTTCTACTTAAATGTTGTTGATGTACCAATGCAAGGGTCAATTCTCACAGTTGTGCTAGCTGGAAGTCCCAACAGGGAACTAATTGATTCTCCAAAATTGTTCACTGCATACCAGGCAACCAACCAACATAATCAAGTGGAGATGGGAGGTGGAGGAATTAGGCTCATATTGACTCAAAGGGAGAAAGATTCAAAAGTGACACTTTCAATTACATGAAGCAAATAGAATGGAATGGCAGGGAGGATAGACATAACACTCAGGATGTCTAGTAACAGCAGGTTTGGACACAAATGGAGCAAGCAACAACCACTGCAATCAAACAGGGCAGAGTCAAAGGTGGATATTCATTTCTATTTTTGGCATCCTTCCCAGAAACCATGGACTCATTTTAACCATTTAAAGGATTAGGGCACCGGAAGGAATAAAATCTCTATGTTTCTAAGCCAACCCCACTGATTTAAGATACAGTAATGAGTCAAATAAAAGTGAAACCTGTCTAAAGAAATTAGTAGGACTTGTAGCTTCAACTAGTTAAATATTTTGAACGTGTTTCTTGTTGGAATGAAGCCACTATAGAATTAATTATTGTAAAACTTGATGAAGAAAACTATAGTTGGTAGAACCAAATTTTATGAAAGCTCATATGAAAATAAAAAGTTTGTTTTAAATCTGCAATAAAAAAATGCATGCTAAAAGCTAATTTAATTATGTCCTAATGGTGGTTGAATTGGATCCAAGAAAATTGTGGCATCGTATTTCATGCAAGATCTTGGGCCTTATATTCATTTTATTACAAAGTTATCTTCTCAGACATGTCAATTAGCAACTTTTCAAAAGGAAAGGAAACTAAAACACTCTATGCAGCATTTGGCCAGGCTTAAACTCACGAATGAGGTGAAGACACCCACTTTTTCCACAATAATCATCTTAATGCAAACCAGTGAGAATCTTACATATCTAAAGGTAAATATCAGAATCTAGTATACGTGGTTTCAACATAGCCTAGAGGTAATGTTACCCACATTTTTTTGCTTAAGACAAAAATGGGATAACCAGGGGAGCTATCCCAACTCAATATATGTTGGTAATACATTATGAAACATATCAACTATACTAGCATGGGACCATACTTCTTGAAGAGTGGGGAAATGTATTATTAGAATGGATCTAAATTGATAGGTGAATTTGAATGCATGAGAAAGGTAACAACAGATGATATCATAGGATTTGATCTCCTCGAAGAGTCCTTTGTAGAATCCATATAGTGCACAGGCAAGGAGGGTGATAACACAGTAATACAAGGACCAAAGGAGGGATAGTGGATGGGTCAAACCTGTCTGATAGAAGAACTGATCACATGTCAGTAGCACTCCTGTAGAGAGAAGTGAAACAAGGATAAGAGACCTTTTTGAGGTTTGTATTTTTATGGAAACCAGTATTCGCAATGTTAGAATTAAGGATTCATCTTGACAAAGACGAGAGGAGTGTAAATTCATAAGCCTATCTAGGGAGGTCTGTCTCAAATGTAGTCATTACAGTCCCATCCTATTTCAATGACACTCAGAATCAAGCAACTCAAGCTCCCAAACACAGATCACTGGAGTTCAAAGAATTTGGGCAGATAGATAACATGATGGCTATAGGTGCATCTTTTGGAACCCTGTCAGCTACAAAAGTAGAGGCTCAGAAGAGATCTTGAGCTAGGCATGAAAATGTAAATCAGACACCACAGAAATTCTACCTGCAATCATAAAACAAGTCTTGAACTAAATTTAACCTGAAGGGATGAAAAAAATGCAGAGAACAAAGACTAATTTCACAGCAGAAGTTGCCCAAGATAGTTAATTGGTGTAAGGTATCTCTCCTGTGTATAATATATATAAGTATGCACACTGGAATTAAAAAGAAAATTAAAGAAGGCGAGGAACCTAAATTTGGACCAAAATCAACTTTTGTTGTTGGAACCAACCTTTATTTATGATGATTTGTACACATGTGAAATGAAATTTATGATGGGCTGACCAGTGCGTGTAAAGTCTTGTGACCATTGCTAAGAGAAATTTTTTCTTCCTATGGGGGATTGCCTACTGAAGATCCCATTTATGTGCACAACAGACACATGGCATAAATGGGGGTGCTCAACCCAGCTTATGAGGACACAGAGGATGAGTTTTCCCACCTTTAAAGGAGCCAAATGAGTTCACTTTGAAGCACTCTACACTTGGAGGAACCTTGGAGGTGTAGTTTTCCTTTTGGTCATTCCTTTGCCTTGCTTTGTGAGCCATTTTCCCACTTCATAATGGTTTTTTGACCCTTATAATAAATAGTTTGAAGGTATATACACCCTTTGAAGGGTCATTTATTAGAGGTACATGAGCCTATATCAGAGAAAAAGGGTTTAGTGCCTACGTTGAAAGACATTTGGAGGAGGAACTCCCTTGTTTAGTGGAGGATTTGTTACAGCTGTGGGGGAAATTGAAGGTCCCCCTCTCCCACTTGGTCAATGGCATTGGGAGCCCTTGTACCCACCTTGAGGAGAATTTTTGGGTTGTCTGCCCACTTTAGAGGCTTTTGGTGGGTAGATTTAAAGATATTTAAAGACTTCTTAGATAAGCTATGATGTTGATGGGCCTTGGGAGGCTGGATGCCATGCCAACAAGCCCTTCATCCCCTTCATTTATGGAGATGGGCACTTTGTGAGGGCTCATTCCCCCTGATCATTGTAAATGTGGCATGAATTCCCCTAAATTCATGTAATTTTCATTAATTAATTGTACAAGAGGGCCTTTGCACCTCCTTAAGCTCGAATTAGGGATTTTAGATTAGAAAAAAAATGTTTCACTACAAGGGAAATTGAGAACCTCCTCTATAAATACAGGTACTTTCCTTTCATTTTCTCATAGTTGGATTTGGGGGAGAAATATCTTAGAAGGTCTAAAATTTCTGTGATTTTTCTCTCTTACAATTTGGCTATGGATGGAAGAGTTGAGTGACTTTTCTTGGGTGAAATTGGAATGTGTGTGATCTCTTTTCATGGATGCTTATGGTAGAGATCTTGGACGATGCTTGGTGAACTAAGTTGGTTTATTTACTTTGTCCTGGTATATTGGAATGTATGTGATTAGGAAAGGCAACTAAAACACTCTATGCAACATCTGGCCAGGCTTAAACTCACAAATGAGGTGAAGGCACCCAATTTTTCCAAAAAAATCATCTTAATGCAGACCCGTGAGATAATCATTCATCTTACATATCTAAAGGTAAATAACAAAATCTAGTATAAGTGGTTTCAATAGAGCCTAGAGTTATTATTACCCACATTTTTGTTTAAGACAAAAATTGGATAACCAGGGGAGCTATCCCAATTCAACATATGTTGGTAATACATTATGAAACATATCAACTATACTAGCATGGGACCATGCTTCCTGAAGTGTAAGGAAATGTATTATTAGAATGGCTCTAGTTTTATAGGTGAATTTGAATGCATGAGAAAGGTAACAATAGATGATATCATAGTTTCTGATCTCCTGGAAGAGTCCTTTGCAGAATCCATGTAGTGCACATGCAAGGAGGGTGATAACATAGTAATACAAGGACTAAAGGAGGGATAGTGGATGGGTCAAACATGTCTGATGGAAGAACTATTCACATGTTAGTAGTACTCCTGTAGAGAGAAGTGAAACAAGGATAAGAGACATTTCTGATGTTTGTATTGTTATGGAAACCAGTATTTACAATATCCGAATTAAGGATTCGTCTTGACAAAGACAAGAGGAGTGTAAATTTGTAAGCCTATCTAGGGAGGTTTGTCTTGAATGCAGTCATTGTAGTCCCATCCTATTTCAATGACACTCAACATCAAGTAACTCAATCTCACAAACACATGATCACTGTAGTTCAAATAATTTGGGTAGATAACTAACATGATGGCTATAGGTCATCTTTTGGAACCGTGTCAGCTGAAGAAGTAGAGGCTCAGAAGAGACCTTGAGTTGGGCTTGCAAATGTAAATAGGACACCACAAAAATTATGTCTGCAATCATAAACCAAGTCCTGAACTAACTTGGAACTTGAAGGGAGGAAAAGAATACAGAGAACAGTGCCTAATTTCACAACAGAAGTTGCTCAAGAGAATTAATTGGTGTAAGGTCTCTCTCCTGTGTATAATATATATAGGTATGCACACTGGAATTAAAAAAGAAAATTAAAGAAGGGGAGGGGGGGAGGGGGCGTAGGGAGAAACCTAAATGTGGGCCAAAATCAACTTTTTTTGTTGGATCCAACCTTATATTTAAGGTGATTTGTACACGTGAAATGAAATTTATGATGTGCTGACCTGTGCATGTAAAGTCTTATGACCATTGCTAGGAGAAATGTTCTCATCCTATGTGTGATTGCCTATTGAAGAGCCCATTTCTTTGCACAACAAACACATGGCAGAATTGGGGTGCTCAATCCAGCTTATGAGGACCTAGAGGATGAGTTTTCCCACCTTTAAAGGAGCTAGATGAGTTCACTTTGAAGCACTCTACACTTGGAGGAATCTTCAAGGCGTAGTTTTCCCTTTGGTCATTCCTTTGCCTTGCTTTGTGAGCCATGGGCCCACTTCATAACGGTTTTGTGACCCTTATAATAAATAGTTGAAGGTCTATACACCATTTTAAGGTTCATTTATTGGAGGTACATGAGCCTATATCAAAGAAAAAGGGTTTAGTGCCCACTTTGAAATATATTTGGAGGTGGAACTCCCTTTTTTAGTGGAGGATTTGTTACAACTGTGGAGGAACTTGAAGGTCCCCCTCTCCCACTTGGTCAATGGCATTGGGAGCTCTTGTACCCACCTTGGAGGAGAATTTTTGGGTTGTCTACCCACTTTAGAGGCTTTTGGTGGGCCTTAGATAAGCTATGCTATTGATGGGCCTTGGGAGGCTAGATGCCATGCGAACAAGCCCTTCATCCCATTCATTTGTGGAGATGGGAACTTTGTGAGGGATCATTCCCCTTGATCATTGTACATGTGGCATGAATTCCCATAAATTCATGTAATTTTCGTTAATTAATTGTACAAGAGGGCCTTTGCACCTCCTTAAGCTAGAATTGGGGATTTTAGCTTAGAAAAATAATATTTCACTGCAGGGGAAATTGAGCACCTCCTCTATAAATATAGGTGCTTTCATTTCATTTTCTCATGGTTGGATTTGGGGGAGAAATCTCTTATAAGGTCTAAAATTTTTGTGATTTTTCTCTCTTACAATTTGGCTATGGATGGAAGAGTTGAGTGACTTTTATTGGGTGCAATTGGAATGTATGTGATCTATTTTCAAGGATGCTTATGGTAGATCTTGGATGATGCTTGGTGAAGTAAGTTGATTTATTTACTTTGTCCTAGTATATTGGAATATGTGTGTGATTAGGAAAGGCAACTAAAACACTCTATGCAGCATCTGGCCAAGCTTAAACTCAGAATTTCTCAACAAAGACAGTCACAGACATAAATAACAGTCACACAAAAGACACTTATCTTTTTTTAGGAACAGGGAAAACTTGCTTGCTTGATGTGGCTATTTTATTTATTATTATTGAGCACTTGGATCTATTACAAAGCAATATGTCTCTCTTGAGAAAGTGTTCTGCTTCTCAAAAAAATCTCAGCTAGTACAATTGATCTTGGCCTTCCTTGATCACAACTTGATCTCGATTCCTGCACACAATTGATCCTCTGTTGCCGCCTTGACTTGCTCTGCAAACCCTGCTCTCTTCTTCTTAATCTTGCACACTTGTGACTTACTACTGCTTATAACACAAGCTCTACATGCAATCAATCTCCTATTCCCTAGTGCTCTTGTTCCTCCTATTTCTTAGGACACAATTCCTGCACTCTCCACAATCAAGGCTCCTCTCACAAACTCGTGAGTTGTCTTTTCACACAAACCTTTGTGCATAAAACAATTGTTCTTTCCTCGTGTCTTCGTCCTCCCTTTATAGATTCGATCCATGCTAAATAGTAAATTAGGCTAGTTCATATTTAGAGCTCGAGTTGTTGATTGAAGAGTTAACTGAGAGCCACACTCTTTATCCCTCTAATCAACACTGGAGTTCTTAACTCGTTCGTCCTTCAATCAAGACTGAAGCCCAAACATGTTCTAACTGAACTAATAACTATCACCCAATCCTGTAGTTAAACTGATGAAAACTCCTCTTATAACTGAAGCTCCAACTCTACGCGTGCTAACTTGATGATTATTCTAGTAAAATATAAATAACTCATCTTAATTGGAGTCTAAATCATGAGGACAATTCAAAGTTTTCACTGGATAAGGCACAAGCCAAAATACCATGCTCGCTACATTTTCGACAGTAAATCATTTATTCAAGTTGTTTACTTGAAAAAATACTCGGAGAAAACTCTTCTTGAGTTCTTGTGTTTGGATGGTGATATTTTCTCTCATGTTGGATTTCTTTCTCAATCTCATGCTATGGGTTCATCTGTAGTGTGATCATTATTAAAGTGTTAATTTTTTTTTGTTTGGCTACATTAGGCTTTGTTGAAGTGTTTACTGTAAATCTAAAAATCCTTATGATATTCTTAAGAAGTTGTGTTTGGACATTGAACTTTTCAATCTTGTGTTGAATTTCCTTTTAAGTTTTTCAAGCTCATGGGATAGGTTCATTTCCAGTGTGATCATTATTAAATTTTTGTTAAGTTTTTTGTTTGGCTGGATTAGGGTTTGCTGAAGTGTTCACCATAGATCTAAAAACTCTTTGAGATCTCAATAGCCAGAGTCATTTATTAACCAGTTAAATGTTATTAAATTGGCCCTATTTCCACACAGAAAATGATAAATAAGCCTTAATGCCACAAGTAACCATAAAGTAGAACCAAAACATCCCGAAACTAGGAAAGAGATGGTTAAAATTTAAAAACAATTAAACTGCACAATCTTAAAAGAAGAAAAAAACATAATAAAGAGGAAAATATATAAAAAGGCATACGTCCTACGAATATAAAGATATATTTGCCAACAATGTAATTAAATTTCAGTATGTGCTACGTCATTTCTATGGTAACCAACCCGCATAAATGTAAAATAATCCAACAATAAACCATCGAAGGGAACATCAACATGCATCCAAAAATCAGTTTCTAAAATGAAGTTTTCAAAAACCGACTAAATTTCATAACCCTACATAAACAATAGAGGAGACTAACAACATAGTGGATTACCTGTGTCTAGTATGTAAGGGTCATTGTAATATATCTCTTCAGATTCATCTTGAGCTTTTCCACAACCTCCAAATATAAATAGACGATGATCAATGAATGCAGCACTGCCCCCCTCACGAGCTGCTAGTCAATGAATGCAACACTGTCCCCCTCACGAGCTGTTGGTCCTTTGCCACTCACGTTAGGTTGCACCCATGTATTTGCAAGGGTGCCCAGTTCTCTGGATGAGTACTCTACCTCCTTTTGCTGTAAATTTTCCTCTGCGTGATCCAGTCTCTTGGTATTTCTTTTTTTTATTTTTGGGGTTATCATTACTCTTGGCCCTAGATGAATGAAAAGGTCGAATGGCGGACAACAATGATTTTTCTGAAAGCCCATTCCACCCTTTTTATTTTCAGATAGTTAAATATATTTTAAACTATGGCGCCCTTTTTCAGATAGTTATACAAGTGAATATTTATTATTATTTAAATACATTTTAAATTAATAAATAAGGAAAATAGAATCCTATATATATTGAAGTGTTAATTTTATTTTCATAATTACAAAATTGAATATTTAGGATTATTTACATATATTTTATTTTAAATTAATAATACTTAATTGAAAAATTGAATCTTATATAGATTGCTATTTTAATTTTATTTTCCATATAGTTACAAAATTGGATACTTAAGAAATTGGATATTTATGATTATTTATATATATTTTAAATTAATAACACTCAACAGTAAAATATAATTTTATATAAA
>JAXQQM020072328.1:0-88448 GCA_034641835.2 Pinus albicaulis
TCTGACGCTCTTCTGCAGGACCTCCCGTCCTCACCCTATATCGGCTACACCGATGGTGCAAGTCGTTATTCCTAGAATCTAGCCTCGGCAGCTTGGGGCATATTTACCCCCTTGCATACCATCATTCTCTCCAATGGGATCTGCATTGGTGCTGCCACCAATAATTAGACCAAATATGATGCAGTGCGTGATATTTTAGCCGATGCCCTCTCTCATTGCATCCTCCATCTGCATGTTTGTTTATATTCTCTGCTTCTTATCATGCAACTCAATGGTGTCTATCGTGTGCATAATCCTATCCTTTTTTGACTATATTTACGAGTGAAACTTTTGATACGTGAATTTAGAGTCATTAATTTCAGTCATGTACCTAGAGAACAAAATCACTACCTAGATAGCCTTGCAAACCATGTCCTAGATTGGAATTTATCACACACATTTCCAAAAATACAATAACATTCAAAATCACCAAAACGATGCATATCCATAATATGTGTCATACAACATGTTTTTAGAGTCCATCTACTCTGATACATATGACATGCCCATAGCATGTTACAAAAAACAAAAATCAAAACTGGGAGGCACCACTTGCCCCTACATACACACTAGGGGGCACCACCTGCCCCACATCTAATCATTATCTGGAGGATTCTGAGCCAATGGCTCTGCTCCCACAGCTCTTAGATCATGCACAATCTGACTGTCCATCGCTGTTCGCCGCATGACACCTCGCTATTCTGAGGGTAGCCCAATACATAGCTCTATGTACTGGTCGTCTAAGTCTTGCCAACCCCGCTCCGAAACACTGGTTACAGCCTCTCACATCTATGACGGATGTCCTCCAGGAGGGTGGTCATATCCTCATTCTGTGCAGTCCTTGATCCACTAGCACCTATAGTTCCTGATACTACAGGTCATCCCATATATCCGGCTGGTTTTACCAGAGCTATATCTGCATACCAAAAGTATAAGTATCAGTACCATATCTACTATTCACAAAATTTAACATGCACATAACAGATTGGTCACTTTTCACTTACCATCAGGCCCCCATACTCTACCAAGCATAAGTGGCAAGTCTGGATCTCCACAATAACTCATCCCACTATAGGGATAGTCGTCTATGTACAACGACATCTGATCCCAATGGGCAAATAATTCCGGTCGGAACACCCATCCGACCACCCCTCCTCCTCCTCTACACAGTAGTCACCCCCACCGGCGCATCCTGGGTTCTCTCGGACCCCCATCTGGTAGCTGTACACGAGGTTGTAAGGTCAGGATCTTCTCAAAAAATAACGAGCACAATATGGTCCCATACGCGCAATCATGGTTCACTTGCTGCTTGCAAAGCGACAACTGTCGTTTCAATGACACCAACATCATCTGGGCCCACCCATATTAGGTCCCACTCAACACTTGTTCCACAATCATCATCTGCCCTTCAGTGATGTGATGGAGTTCCTGGCTGCCCAGGATCCGCAACACTACTGCTGCCACTACACGGGTCTCTAACCTCTCTAGATCCCCAATCGGTATCCGAGTCCCTTTGACTCGGAGGCCTGGTCGACAATGTCACTCTACAAAATCCATGATGTTACGCCCCCGCGGTAACACTAGCTGTGTATTTCCCACCATCCTTAATGGTGGGAGACCAGTCAGGAAATACAGATCCTGGACTGTCAACTCGATCCTGTGCCCTTGCACTATACAGACCTCATGATCTGGATCCCAATAACTGACAATCTGGGCCAACAAGGGCTCCCCAGCTCTCATTAGAGGGTTCTCCATAAATTTCAAAACCCCAAACCTGGCCAATGCACGACAGACACCCTGATCTGCTTGGATTTCCAACCGTAATGTACCCAGGTCTCTCTCTCTCTCCAGTTGATCCGTATATCTGCCATATCTGCACAAAAACATCATCTTTGTCAGTACACAGATAGGAAAAACTATATTCAATTACAAAAAACTTGACTCTCAACCCAAAACAGCACTGAAATCACCTCCATCTGACAGGTCACACTTTTTGGCCAAATCCTGGGACAAGTCACACTTTTTAGGCCAAAACCTGCTTCCCAGGTCGCAGTTTTTGGCCCAAATAGTGCGACCTAGATGTGAAGATGAGGGAGGGTCCGTTCCTGAGATTTGGGACCCTAATCTAAACTTTCAATCCATAAAAAAGAAAGAGTAGGATTAGGCCTCTTACCTGCAATTGACAGATCTCGATTCCAACGGTCGGTTTGTCTGCTACAATCACCGCAAGATTTAGGGCCTCCTCTCCTCTTTACATTCACCACAAATACACAAGAAAATTAATGCATTTGGAGGGAAAATGCCTTATTAGAAGAGAAACCCCTGCTTTTTCTTTCGCCCGCTGCGACCAAACAGTAGCCTCGTTTGACACACTGTCTACACCGTTGGAAAGCTCTCGCTGAGCACTGAAATGGGTATCTGTTAGTTTTTCATGATTTGATACTTCACCTAGACCCATTTTGTCCATGAAGGGTCTATTCACCTCTCCTCCAAATCGGATTTCTTCACTTACAACACTTGTACTTGGGGAACCACTTTGCCTCCATACTTATGCTTGTTCATGTTGATTTTCGTCATAAGATACCCCCTTGTACTCATGTTTTTATGCTCCCCCATTTGGACCTCTACTGTGTGGCAACACCATCAATTCACCCTTTTTTAGAGCATCCGAGTTGAGTCATCATCGCATTCATGGAGTCTATCCCGAGTCCATTTATATCCTACTATAGTCCTCTATCCTTCATTGCTTGGTCCCTCTATCGTGTCGCACATTATGGCCTTTAGTCCCCCTGTCCCCTATCCCTCATGATATTGTGTGTGTCGCTGCCAAGTAATTCATGCCCTTTCTACTCTAACAAGGGAAGTCCTCCATTCGCTACTCAGTATCCCCCACTTCATCATCATCATTAGCCTCAGTCTGTTAGTCACTCTACTATTTTCTCTCATGCCTTAGTTGAGGATCCCTTATTGCCTCTCCTATGGTGGACCTCCTTCTATCGACATCAGCTCATTCATTCCAGAAGACAGGTCTAGAGGGTGGTGTACCTTGGTTCCAGCTTCCACACTTGTTCGGTGCCTCAGATTAGGCAAAGGGATTTCCCATTACCCTTTGAATTGATTGTTTCTCAGATCCAGCTCCTTTCAGCATGATCGAGATCCGTATACTTGATGGTTTAGTGATGCAGCAGCAGATATTGATGATTCTCAGGTGTGTGTGAGATGTCTCAACCCTCATGAGGGGGTGGCCTTGCAGATATTGATGGTTCAGTGATGAAACAACAGATATTGATGATTTTCAGGTGTGTGTGAGATGTATCAACCCTCATGAGGGGGTGGTCCGGATGACCTCTTCCTTGTAGCCTTCGTTGCCACTCTATACATTTGATGATGTCGGCCTTAACCGCTTGCAACACTTCTTTTATTTGCATGTATCAGTCAGATTTTGCGAGCCCTTCCCCATTGATAAGGGGTATTTGGGCTGTCTTTATATCTAATGTACTCAGATATTATTTTATAAGTCCTGGCTGTTATCCCAGGCACAACATGTATGTGGGATTCATCATTATATCTTTTATCTAGCTCATGTTTATGCTTGCATGTACTTTACAGTTCGGTTCCTTGTTTACTGGACGCACTATTCGTTTGTACTTTGTCTCGGTGGGCATAGGTATGCCTCCCCCGCCACCTTTAGCACAGAAACTCTCTCATAAAACGAGACTTGTTGCACATGTAAGTCTCATCTCCTCAAGGTCTAGTTCTTTCGCACTTTAGACTACCTTACATTTCTCTCTCTGACTTCCCTTTTGATGTCTGGTGATTGAGTTCTTACAACGTAATTTGGTCATATGATTTGCTCCTAACACTCACACGCTGGGGGGAAATCTGTTACACCATTTTTTGGTCATCTAACCTATTATCATTAGATGGACCCAAGTACACCATGTAAAACCAATTTTACCCTAAGTAAAATCGCTTTCACTATGTAAAATAACTTAATAAAACACATTTATTAGGTTGTTTATGGTCTAAACAGGAAACCCCAAAAGGAAATATTAAAAAAATCTATATTTGTTTGATTTTCCTCATGGAATAATTAATTAAAAAATAATTTAATTATTATTCATGGTTATATTTAACCCAAAACAAGGAAATTAATTAGATAAATCCTTATTTATCTTATTTTTTTCTAGGAATAATTATTTAAATCTTATTTAAATAATATTCCTTGTTAAATATGACTAAATCATTTATAAATAATTAAATAAACCATTATTTTTTCAACCACTTAAAATAATAAATAAATCATTTATTTATTTATTATTTACAAATAAAGGGATTTGACCCAAGTCAAATATCTTTTCCCTCCAACAAATATAATAAATTATTCCTAAACGGTGGTTCTAGAATTTGGTTAATAATATTTTATTCATGCACCAAGTTCTAGACCACCCTAATATTTTGTTATAAATAGAAGGGTTTTCCCATTCATTTGTCACCTTTTGTTGCCTATTAGATCACTCTAGATCTATACTCTTGGTCTGACTTTGAGCCATTATCATTGCCACTTTCTCCATTATTTTCTTTGTGAGCTCCCTTTGAGTTTTATGTTTGTCTGGGTTTTCTACACCAACAAGAAAGAGAAATGCTAGATATGAAGCGCTGAGGACTTTCGAGAACCCATCCCATTGAGGAGAATTGGAAACACCTTTATTGTTTTCCTCTCAGGTGCCCTTAATATAATTTTTTTTTCAAAAATATTGTTCTTGTCTTGTCTATTGGATGCATGGAGCAAAACCTTATTTTCACTACTTAATGTCTTTTTATGCACATATCTGGATTTGTGCAGCATTTGTCTTGATCTACTAACTGCAGATTTGAAGATATTGGCAGCCATATTTGATGTTAGGGCTATTTGTTATGCATAGCTAAAGTGGTCTTTTTTCGTAAAATTCAACAAAATATTCATACTAATAATACAGAAGAAGAACAAATGCTCCAATGCATGCCAAAATATTCTAAACACAAGTTCTGCAAGACTGTCTTTGATTTCATTCCAAAATGTTGTTACAATAGATCCATTGCAAAATAAGACCATCCTACCAAAAAAAAAGACTAAAGAGAGTCTACTTATAAGAAATATGAACCATGACACATCATCAGGTCGAAATCCAATCCAAAATGGATCATAAATACATGAGATGAGTCATTTCCTAGATTCTAGGGGGGTTAGAAACTATTCCCTAAAATTCAGCTATGAATTATGAGTGTGTGTCCCTTACATTAAATTACATGTTCCCTCATGATAAGAGGCAAAAGCCAACTCAATTACTCTAATTAAAACTCATAGGAAAAAAAGAATTGAATTTCTGACATTTTCTAAGCTTGAAAAGTGTCCTGAGGAATCTAATACAAATGTGTAACACTTTCTGACAAAAGCGTAACATAATTTTGCAGAAGCGTAGCATAAGTTTGCAGCCATTTTTGAGGCACTTTTGGGAATCAAAATCAAATTCTGAAAGAACAGTCAACTAGCCCTATGTGTCTAGTTTCCAAAACATCTTTAATTTTTAAAAATGGCCCATGGGAATGCCTCCAAAATTTCATTCTCCCAAGGTTACTCCAGAAGTGTAACAAGGCCTCCAAAAAAGTGACAGAAGCATAGAAGTGGATTTTTGGCCTTTTTTGAAAAATTAAAACCTATCATGCAAAGAGGGTTCTTGATCTTTGATGTACTCATCAAAATGCATCCAACCATATAAAGAAATCAACATTTGGATGCTCCTAAAATAAGCGTAGCAAAATGTTTCTATGCTTAAGTGAGGAGGGAATTTATAGATTTGGGCAAAAATCACAAAAAATACCAAAATTCTTAAAAATTCTCAAAATTGGTTTTGTAGCACCTGTGAATGATGGGCTAAACAACTAAGGAAGCTTTAGCCAGAAAATCTAAGCTATCCTTCTCTTTAAGCTTCATTTGGTCTTCTTTTAGTCTTTTGTTCAGCTGTTTTAGCCTTATTTGTGAAATTATGTTCCTGGTGCACTAGTGATTTCCATGTTTCTTTGGAGGTTGTTGTATCTCTTAGCTCTTTTGAAGAGCTTCTCCAAATTCTCCTTTACCCTTCCCAGCTAGAGTTACCTGTCTTGATTGATTTCCATGGCTATTAGCTCATCAAAGGTCAACTCTTCAGGTGGATGAATTGACTATATTTCTAGCTTCAATGCCCTTTTGAGGCCTCTTGTCTTTTCCCTTCTTAGCTATGTTTCAGTCTCCATGTCCTGCATGTGATCAAAATCTATGATCTGCATACCTTTACCTTTATCTGCCTCTAGGTATGGCTTAGGTTTGCTTTGTAACAACTTCTTCACCTTGAATTGAAAATTCTCTTGCTGTAGGAAAGTGATTTTAGACTTAGAAATGGAGAAAATATTCCTCAACTCTGCTATTTCCTCATCCTAATACTTAATGATATCCTCAGCTGATTTGGTTTCAAAATTCTTAGCTACCTCAGCCTCCAATGGCACTGGTTCACTATGTTGGTGCAAAGGTGTTTCATCTTGATGCATGAGAGGCTGCTCCTTTATTTCACTTTGTTCAACAATAGTGTCTAGTGTAAGTACACTTTTGATAGATTTGGGTGCAAATACTTGTCTCTTTCCCTTCTCATAGGTATGAGTAAAATCAACAACCCTAGGGGCCTTTGAAATCTGATTTTACATGTTGGAAGAGCCAACCTCCATTGGTTTTGCTGACAATGATGGTGATGGTGTGCTATGCATGATAGGAGGGCTAGTGGTGGGCGCTTTCCATTAAGGTTTCCCAATTCATGTTGATGGATGAAAGGTGATGTAACACAATGAGTTTGACTAGACCATGGTGAAAAAGATGAGTAATGATATTGTTTTCTCCTCTGAACCTTCTTAGTCATTTTTATCAAACTCCTGTACAAGTAATGTGGCAAATCAAGTGATTTGATAGAGGTGAAATGCATCAACAACCTAACATGGTACCTATACAACCTGGAAAATCTTCCTTCACATGTGAAATACGTCATTATTAACATCATCAAAGGAGCATATATATTACGGAGGTGTCTGAAAGAGAATAGGTACTCTAGTTCCTCTCTAGCATGGGGTTTAAGAAATTGTTTGTAATCTTCAAGGTCTATGTCCATGCCCTTGAACCACTTTTATCCATGACTAGGAATACCTATTGCTGAAGAAATCAAATCTTCTGATAGGTGAAACTCTACACCTACAATGATGACCTTTCCGATGTTGAGCTTAAAGGCAAATAAGCTTGTAATTTGAAGAAGATACCCTTCCTCCATGATCTTCTCACAGAACCTCAAACATCCAATCCTCTCAAAACATCTTTTGGCTAAGGGTGAAGCATTTATTTCTTGCATGGTGAAGGGTTCTAATATGAGGTAGCACACTCCCTTGAAGTTTTTCTTCTCACTCTCCATATTTTCTATCATTGAAAGGATGAAAACCTAGTGTGTATATGTAATGGGTATGTATAGTGTAATTCAAAAATTATAGAGTATAGGGATGGGGTAGGATTGGAGGGTGATATGAATGGTTTTGAAGCCAAGGAAAATTCTATAAAAAAATTCAGGAGATAGGCTTGCATGTTGGCTCCATGATATGAGTGAAATCAACTGAAATGGATCTGAAGAAGGTCGTCAAATGAGGAAAACATAGGAATTTCCCAGTATAACACAATGAAAACTAGCTAGAAATTAAGGTTTGGTGAAAATGGCTCTTAGGAAGGATATGGAGGGTGGGATATAGGATTATGATGTATGTGGGAGGTGCAGGATAGTGTTAGATGGGAGGGTTAGGGTTTATTTCACTAAAATCTCTCAATGATATGAATAAGTGAAAATATAATGGAGTATGGAGTGAGTATGAAAATCAATGGTAAGTCTTGATAGTTGTTGGAGCATAAAAAGGTATATTTTAAACACCTAATTAGTCGACATTAATTATCAATCCGGGAACGAATTTTTATTTCAAGAGTGTACTCTGTCTGAGGCTGCAATTAACTAAGAGTAATGCTATGAAGATGTAGTACAATATTCTAGATACAAGAGTAAACAGATGCTTGTAAAGAAATCTAATTAGAGTAACATAAATGGAAATGCTCTGAAATATTAAATACATCAATCTACAAAACATCAATCAGGGATACAATAGCAATAACTCATTCCCTTAGAAATCGATGCAACTGAATACACACTGAGACAAGATAACCAATCTGGGAACTTGGATGTAGTAACCAATGTCCTCTATAGTCGGTGGTCCTTTTCTTTAAGCAATCAAAATGAAATCAAACTTGAACTACCCGCTGATGAAAATAACTGAAAGGAACTTCTTCTAATAACTGAAGTTGGAAAGGAACAACAACTTGTAATTCCTATGTGTACACAACAACTGTAAACAACCTATCTGCTAATCTGAATCTACAAATTAGAAATGAACAATAAAAAGGAATGGAACAACAAACATGAATTGAACAGAAATTCTAAACTTAACACAATAAGGCAACTAATCTTAATACTTCAACCCTGTCGACAACTAATACTACGAAACAATCAATCATAAAGAATCATAAACCAATAGAACAACAACTAGAATTAAGTATAGAACATCAAAGCTTTATAAATATAGCAAGATAAATAAAACAACAAATACGATTCTTGTAAATGATAGAATAGAAATGCAATTTGTTAACGCTCACGAAAAATCCGAATTCAATCCAATCAGCAATCAATCAACTCTGTAATCGTAATGAATTTAAACACAACTTCACACAACAGTAAGCAAAGGTTAGAAATACAAATAGCAGGGTAATTCCACCAGGGCTGCGCCCTTAGCACCACTGAAACACTATTGGTTACTTCAGAACTTGAGAGATGAAATGAAATGTGTTGTTTATATTAATCGAGCATAGAGTATTATAGAGACCGCTCTCTAAAGCCGAGAGTCAATAAAACACAATATTACAAAAGAATGTTTTGAATAAAATAATCTCTCATTCTCCTAATCACTAAAGGAATTTCCTTATATATCAGAATCTGACGGACAAGATGAGGAATAAGATGAGGATTTAACAGCGATCCCTCAGGATCGAAGGATCTTGAGGGATTCACTTCCCTTCTTTTAGTTATCACATGATTTACTTTGACTGAAGCCGATCTGTCCCCTGCCTTTTCTTAGCGATGCGTTCAGATTTCCTTGTCTTTGGTAGGATTTGGTCTAATGCTGGAGGAATAGTAGTTGCATTCACCTCAACCTCGCCTTTGGTATAGCTGTTCACCTCGCATAATTCCTGTTTTTATCAACAAAAAGCAATCTTTAGTCATATTTTTACAATGAACATAAATCTTTACATTTCTACCATAATTCTTGTAATAAATTATCTTTCTAAGATAAAAAGGATTATGTCTAAAGTAAAAGAATGAGAAAATACACAGTGATTTCATACCTTTTCCACTGCTCAACATATCCCCCTGCTTACCCTTTTTCATGTCTTCATGAAAAATATAGTTCACATGCAGAGCAGTTAAAGAATAAGTCGGATAAGGTTTTTCATCAAAAGGTCTAAAAGAATGCATTGCAGCTAATACTTCAAAGACATGCTCTATCTGTCCTTTAGGTATTTCATAAATGGCTTTGTAGTCTGTAGCAAGATACCATGCAATGGGGCTTCGAAACCTACACCCTAGCCAGAATGGTCCTTCTTTCAAAATGAGATTACTATAGGACACCAAGCGGTCTGTAGCTAGCCCAAAGTTTTTATAGTTAAATGGTTCTCTATTTTTCACATTCCGATTGGAAATTCCTCATTAGAACTTAGCTGCTATGCAAGCCTGGTTTCTAATAGATAGTAAATAATCTATCCCATTCAAGATAATCAATTTATGGACAGGCCCCAATGCTTGGATAACACCTTCCTTTGTCATCAAACTCTTCTGCCTAGCCCATAATTGAAATGGGTCCTAAGGTTCACTCATAACCCACAAATATAATTCATTTTCCTGCCTTTGAAAAACATTATAGGCTTTAAGCCATTTTAACTGATTAACAGCAAAGGAAATAAATGGCTGCTATTGGATATCTCCCACAAAAGGGCTAGGATTTGTCTCACAATCATTTTCCAGTATTAGATTATGAAAATAAAGCTCACACAAGAGGCACTGTACCTTTACCCCATAGAGTTTGCATCATGTTACAAAATCATCTATAGTTTTTGGCTCTATAGATTTTCCTACCCTAACTACCTTAATCTTTAGCTGTAAATATATTTCTAATAAAAATAAAGCATAGTTCTTGGCAGGGCATCTACAAGCTAAAATATCGGTGTACAATGAGAAGAGAGTGTCCATTTGATTCTCGGCTAATTTTAATTGATTCATTACCTTTTCAACCTTCTCCTCTGCTTTTCAACACTTCTCGTGGGCTTCAGCCTCTGCTTCATGGATGGCCTTCATCTGCTGCTGCAACTCTTTATATCTCTTCCTAGGGATAGTGTATTCTTCCAACTTTTTCCTTTCCAATCGAGCCTGTGCCAAATCCTTGTGGAGTCTGGCTAATGTAAGGTCACTAAAAGTATTCTAACTACTAGCTTGCATGTTTTCACTTGAAGTGGGTCCCTCTGAAATAAATTATGCTGGAACAGCTGCTTGCTGTTCCGTATCTCTATGATTAGGCTCAACCATAGCTTCTACAACTTGGGGGTTCATCTTAGCGGCCACTTTCCTCTTTTTCGAAGATCTCTTGGTGGCTATGCTTCTTCTCTTTGGGGCTCACTTGGGCATTTGTTTCATTCTAAGAACCTTAATGGTTTTCCTGAGTTTTTCCATGAGTCTATGAAGCTTCATTCATTCCCTCCGAAGCTTTTCAATCTCAGTTACTTTCTTATTTTTTCTTAATGGAACGACTGTTCCTTTTTCCATACCTATTTTCCCAACAGGGTTTTGGTCCTCATCAGCCCTGCCTTCAGTTGGGCTCTCTTCTCTGTTTTCTTCTTGGGGTTATTTTTCAATATTCATATGCCCTTGGCTCAATTCTTCAGGAGTTATATCCTCAACTGACTCTATAATCCCCTGAGAATTTTCAGGTTGGGATATTTCTTCAGTGTTCTCATTTTCTTGTTCATGTTTTTCAGGGGAAGCAACCCTAGCTGACTCTATTGCTTTGTTAGGGTTTGTTGTTTCATCCAACATTTCTTCAACTATTTCTTTGTTGAAAGCAGAATGCTTCTGCAACTGATTGATATCAATGTTAAGGTCCAAAGGGCTATGAGGCTACACATAGTCACTCATATTGGCCAGAATTTGGGCCAATTGGTCTTCCCGTAAAGGGCTTCATGGTGAACTTGTAGTAGTATTTTCAGGAGGCTCTGTTCCTTCTCTTTCACTGCTATGCTTATCTTCATCCTCCTCACAGGTATGGTAGCTACCTTCTTCCTCATCCGAATATCGAATTTCTCCTTCAATTTCCTCTTCTTCATTATTTCCTTCCTCTGTACTGGTTTTTTTCTCACCACTGGTGTGGTGGCTCATTTCTTCTTCATCCGAGTAGCGAATTTCTCCCTCAATTTCCTCTTCTTCATCAGTACGAGGACTTCCTCCTTCCAATTGTGGAGGCTATTCATCCTCCGAGCTGGGCAATTCCAAGGGCTGGCTACTGCTACCAGGAATTCCTTCTATCATTCCCCTACTTCTTTTTGAACGGAGGGATTGTATATGAATTGATGGCTCAGCTGTTAAGCTAGCCATTCTCTTCCATTTTGGGGTAGGTAAGGCTAACCCTCCATCAATGGAGAATATAAACTCTTCCCAGCTGGTTTGTTGTTGGGCGAGACTACGAATCGCTATTAATATAATTAGGCAATGGAGGCTGACCACCATGTCTATGTGCTGAGCTTTTCTTATACTACGGGCAATATCATGAAGTAAGAAATTTAAAAATGCAGGCAAATTTACAGTGCATTTTTTCTTTAATACTACCAATAAATTAAGGTGGCGAGGTCTTACCACATCTTTCCTTCCATTGCATGTTATATAGGCCTGCACTATCTTGGCCAATTCTGTTTGTGGTTCTCCCAATGATGCTAGCTGAACTCATTTTCCTTTGACGACCAATGTCTGTCCGTCATCCTAAAAAATCTTCATGGATTCTTGAAGCCTGACCTTCTTTTGAGTCCATCTAGTTCCTTGCGCTGGTATACCAGATACCTATGCAATTATTTCATCTGTTACAACTATCTGTCTTCCTCCAACCATGGAGTATCCTTCCTGCAAGTTCTATAAAAACTTGGTAGCCACTGTCTCATGGGGTTGTTGCATCCTCGTGAAATATGTAATCCATTCCAATTTTTCCAAAATCTCTCGTGCCGCATTAGAAACAACTAGCACTTGCGGCTCACTATGAATTGGTCGTCCTCCCATCGTCTCTGCACACTGTTACTTCTTTCTAAACACATAGTGATTGTAATGGAACAACACAACACAGTGAATTGGAATGATATCATTAAGTTTTTGTTATTCCCTAGAATGTAGGGATTTGGTTCACATACAGGTAAACGAATATCTGGATTTAATCTGCATGCAGACACCCGTGCCCCCCCTGAAGGATGATAGGTCTTCCTTGACCGTCAATTAAGAGAGGCAAGTGCTGCGCAACAGTTGTACAACAGGAAAAAGTAGGCATAATTATGATACAATCAATCAAATTATAGCATTTACTGAAATCAATGCGTGTGATAAATCGTAAATAGATATAGAAACATTTGTAATGATTCAAAGATAAGGAGAAGGGAAAACTTAAGATAAACATAAGTATAGATGATTTTATTACCCACTCAAACTAATGTGATCAATTTATGATGATTTTCATGTATAATAGGTTCGAAATCAAAGGTTGGGGATTCATACTTTCATTTGATATTTAAATAGAGATATAGGAAAAAGGGTTTAAAATTAATATTTATGAGTATAAATGTGACTCCAATACCATCAGTAGAGCTCTGTTGCCCACAGGTGTCCATAACCTTGACAAAGTTTCTTTCTCACCTTTGGAACCATTGTCCTTTATTTATGCTGAGGAAGTGCTTGTTAAATGTGATAACGGAGGCCATTGTGTTGGCTTGGTGACTAGATAAATCACAATGCCATTCACTAAGAAGAAGTGAAAAGTGGGCAGGCCGGCTCGTGATGAGACCTCCTGTTCCAAGGACTTCTTAATTTTTTCAATTGTCCATTGGACCATATCCTTGGTGTGGAGCCATGATGGGAATGCCACTTCACTTTCTTTCTTATGATCATGTTAGGCTGGCTCTTGATGAGACCCCCTATCCTCCATCTGCCAAATCATAAAATTATTAGTGAAATATGTAAATATTTTTCTTTTTCATATAGCACTTTCCTACTTATATATAAAGGATGGCTCTTCACTCCTTAAGAGTAGGGATGGTGGAATAAGTCTGAACATCTCAATAGAAAATAATATGCCCTTATTCCTACTCCATAAGTAAAAATCAAAGAAAGTTATAAAACATGGGAAAGAACCAACATGATAAGGATAATCGATCATATTAATTCTAGTGATAGTAAGACAACAAAGTCATGTTATTGATTATGTCCCTTTTTCCTTTTTCTTATCATTACCAAACAACTTTCTTAAAAATGACGATTTCTTTTGATTTGCTGATTACAGTAAGCTTTAATTTGTATGATTGTATATAAATATTATGTTTTCCTTTAGAAGAGTCATCAGAAATCCTCAAAATGATGATCTAAAACAAAAAACAATACATTCAAAAGGTGTTGTTCCTTTAAAAAGAACAACAAAACAATCTGCGGAAATGTTCTTCCTTCCGAAAGGAACAACAATAATCTGTGAAACTGCCATTCCTTTTGAAAGGAACAACAAAAGTGTTGTTCCTTTAGAAAGGAACAGAAAAAGCTCAAAATAAACAAAATAAACAGAGTTTTGAAAAAAAATGAATTCCATGAAACAAAAAATCAAAATAAATGAACAATCTTTATGTACAAAATTCAAAAAAAGAAATGATTTAATAAATGGGTGCCGAGGAGGAGTTATCCCCTTCAGCCAGAATTTTCATGGTAGAACCTTCCCGTAATTGTTGGTAGAAGGATTCTTGAGTAATCGGTTTATGATACAATCGTACTCAATGACCGTTTACTTTGAAGGAATGTCCAGATCCATCAATGGTGGTTAATGTAATAGTGCCATTGTCATGCACTTTTTGTATTTCATAAGGTCCAAGCCATCGTGTCTGGAGTTTCCCTAGAAAATCCTGAAACCTAGAATCATATAGGAGTGCCCAGTCTCCTTCGTGGAAGATCTTTTCTTTGATAAGGGTGTCATGCCATTTTTCTCTCTGTTGTTGAATTAACGCTGTGCGCTGAAGAGCAGAGAGCCTAATTTCATCTAACTCATTAATTTGCTGCAGTCTTTTGACCCGGGCTTCATTTAAATCTAGACCCACCTTTTGGGCTATTCTTAATGTCTAAATTTCAAAATCTATTGGAAAGATGGGTTCTTTTCCAAATGCCAATTGATATGGTGAATATCTCGTAGTGGGTCTCCATGTTGTTCGGTATGCCCACAATTCTTCTGGCAATTTGTAGGCCCAATCACGTCTATGTGAGGAAATGGTTTTTGTTAATATAGATTCAATCACTTTGTTCATGCTCTGTACTTGGCCATTAGCATGTGGGTGGTATGGGGTTGTAATCTTGTGCTGAATGTGGTAATTGTGTAGTGTTTTAGCTAGTTTATTACCTACAAACTGCGGTCCTCCATCTGTGATTATGTCCCCTGGGAGGCCATATCGCACAAAGATTTGGAAAATAAATTGTATTACAAAGTCCTCTGTAGCTTTTGAAAGTGCCTCTGCTTCAACCCATTTAGATACATACTCAGTTGCAACTAGGATGTATGTTTTTTGGTTTGATGGGGGGCTAATAGGGCCAACAAAATCGAGCGCCCAACATTCAAATGGTTCAATTAATAGTTGAGGGTTCAAAGGAATTTCATCAGATTGCCCAGGGCGACCTACCCTTTGGCAGCTATCACAGGCCTGCACAAATTTTTTGGCATCGTTAAAGATGGTAGGCCAGTAATAGCCTATTTGTAAAACCTTATGGGAATTTCTACGATTTGAAAAATTCCTGCCACACTGCCCATCATGGCCTTCTTTCAAAATATCAAATACCTTGTCCTCCCAGATGCATCTCCTTATTTTCATATCTGCCCCTGTATGAAATAGTTAGCCCCCAATCCAAGAGAATCGAGTACTACGCTGTATTATCTTCTTTCGTTCATTAAGGGATAGATGTTTAGGTAGTTTACCTATTGCCAAATAATTTGCTATATCATCATACCATGGGGTTCTAACAGTAACAACGAACAAATTTTCATCTGGAAAGTGGTCTTCAACTGCTTCTGTATTTGTTGGCTTTGGCATTCTTGACAGAAAATCAGCTACAGGGTTCTCTTTTCCAGGTCGATCTTTGATTGTAATGTCAAATTCCTGCAATAAAATCAACCATATTGTCACTCTTCCATTTGTAATAGGTTTATTTGCTAAAAAATTAATGGAAGAGAGATCAGTATATAGTACTATAGGATACCCAGTTATATAATGTATAAACTTATTTACAGCATGTACTACAACTAAAAATTCCTTCTCAGTCACAGTATAATTTAATTCAGTAGGGGATATATTTTTGCTAATATAATAGATTGCATATGGTTTCTTGTCTTCCTCCTGCCCAAGCAGTGCTCCAATTGCTGTGTCTGAGGCATCGGATGAAATTTGGAATGGTAAATTCCAATTTGGGCCCCTCAGCAATGGGGTTGTTGAAACAAGATTTTTCAGATCGTTGAAGGCATTGTCACATTTATCTGTCCAAATAAAATCAACATTTCCAGTTAGTGCATATAAAGGTGTAGCTATTCGAGAATAATGTTCTATAAATCTCCTATAATAACCAGAAAATCCAAGAAAGCTACGTACCTCTGTTTGTGTGGTGGGTGTGGGTATTAACAAAATTATCTGAATTTTAGCTGGGTCCACCTGAATTCCAGCTGCTGAAATATAGTGTCCTAAGATAAATCCTTCGGTCATCATCATATGACACTTTTTATGGCTTAAACAAAGCCTAGTGTCAATACATCTTTGCAACACTTTTTCTAAATTTTCTAATGTTGGCTCAAAATCATCCCCATAAGGTGTGAAGTCATCCATATATACTTCGAGCCCTTCATTTATTAAATCTGCAAAGATGCTGAGAATGGCCCTTTGGAATGTAGCGGGGGCATTGCATAGGCCAAAGGGTAAGACTCGGTAGGCAAATGTCCCCATGGACAGGTAAAAGTAGTTTTGTCTTGGTCTTCAGGGGCAATCTAGATTTGATTGTACCCACTAAAGCCATCGAGGAATGAAAATAATTTCTTTCCTGCCAATGTGTCTAATACCTGGTCAATGTAAGGAAGGGGAAAGTGGTCTTTCTGGGTTGCCTTGTTAAGTTCATGGTAATCTACACATATTATTCACTTTCCGTTCTTCTTTGGTACCACTACTAATGGAGAGACCCACTTGCTATCAGATATTGGGTAGATGAAATTAACATCCAATAGCTTTTGTAATTCAGCTTTCACAATATCTTTAAGGTGAGGGTTTAGTCTTCTTTGGGGTTGGTGAATGGGTCTCACATATTTTTCAATATAGATGTGGTGTGTACATAATTGGGGGTCAATTCACTTCATGTCTGGGTAATCCCATGCAAAGGCTGCGTTGTATTTTTGCAATAATTGGACCAAATTATCTTCTTGTTTAGCAGTCATATTTTTGTTAATGTTTAGAGTTTTTCCTGGCTCAATTTCTACAATCTTACTATTGTACACATAAGTAGTGGGTATCAATTGATCAAGAATATCTTTCAGAGGATCTTCTTCTTCCTTATTATCAAATGCTGGCTTGATCATGTGACATTGTAGATGGGATCTGATTTGTGGTTTATTAATAAAACTATTGATGATATCATCCTATGTTTGGTATTTAAAATCAAGGGCATCTTCTATAGTTAGAGGTGATCTCATATTTTCCATAAGATATGATACAGGTTGTTTTCTTGTTTTGATTATTGATAAGCTTGGCTGGGCTAGGGGATATAAAGCTAAATTCTTGACATAGTTTCCCCTTGTTATTCTCATTTTTCCTTGTCGGTATCCAATATAAGCATCGGAAGTTGCCAACCAAGATCTACCTAAGATTAACGGGTGTCCATCTAGCCGGTTCTTTTGATTGATAACCAGGAAGTCAGCAGGGTATTCCCAGGAATCTACAGATACCATTACATCTTGTAGTGTACACTCTGGTTTGACTACCGATTGGTCGGCCAATTCCAATAAGGTTGT
The DNA here is from genome assembly GCA_034641835.2 of Pinus albicaulis. Classification (NCBI taxonomy): domain Eukaryota; kingdom Viridiplantae; phylum Streptophyta; class Pinopsida; order Pinales; family Pinaceae; genus Pinus; species Pinus albicaulis. The sequence goes on from JAXQQM020072328.1 coordinate 17,497, forward strand.
TGTTGGTTCTAGCGATGTAATGCCAAGTTTTTGACAGGTGGTGGTTGTTAGGATATTGATTGCTGCTCCCAAATCAACTAAGGCATTTGGAAACAATTTCCCATGGATTTGCACTGTCACTATGGGATTTCCTAGGTCTTCATATTTTACAGGTGTTTCCATTCCTGATAAAAGGTCAGATAAAGTACCGACTATTTGGACAGTTGGATTGGTGGTTGCTCTCCTCTTTGGCTTCTTTATGCATAATTCCCTTATGGTTTTTGCATATATAGGGATGTCTTGGATGACTTGGAGGAGAGGGATTTTTATACACAAATTTTTTAATTCTCCCAGAAGATCAAAATTAGGTTGTTCTAATGGGCATGGTATGATTAATTGTTCTGGGAATGGTGGAGAGGGAGTTATTACTTGTTGTTGATTTTGTTGTTGAACCTCCTTCTCTTTTTGTAATGTTTGTTCTATAGGTAACATATTTTCAATATGAACATTAATGTTCTCTCTATTTCTAATATGCACCCAGACCTTAATTGAAGGTCATTACACTACCTCAGTTCAGTTTCTAATTCTGGGGGTTCCATTATTTGGATAGACTGAACTGGCCTATTGTTTGGGTTTGGGTTGGGCTAGGCTAGGAGTTGTGGTCTTAAGTTGGTCTGGGGGTTTGTATAGGGAGCTGGCAGTGTAGGTTGAGAGAGAGGGATTGTTCCAGCTGGCTGATTTGTAGGTCTTTTCCATTTTGACTGCCAGGCCTAACTCTGTGAAGTAGAGGGGGACCATTGTGTTGGATAAGTATTGTTTTGCCAAAACGGTGGGCAGAAAGGAAAACTTGGCCAATTAGTTTGATTTGTTTGGTTTGGCCATGATGAGGTAGGGAATGGCTATTGTGACCAATTGGGGAAAGGTTTTTGATTTTGCCACATTCCATTATATTGCCGAGCATTGTATTGAGGAGGATAAAAAGAAGAAAATGGATCACTTAGCATACCTGATTGTCGTGGTTGCCATTGTTAGCGTTGATTAAGTAAAAATACTACTTTTGATTTTTCTTTTGCCTCCTTATAAATTTCTTTTAGGCCAGGAAGTGAGGGACATCCTTTTGTAGGGTGATCTTTCATGAAAATGGCGCAAACTTTGATTACATCCAGCGGGCACTCTTTGTGGCTGTGTTTCTTCCTGCATCTAGGAAAGAATATCGCAAAATTTTTCTCTGCTTTTGCTTGCTTTTGTTTGGCTTGCATAATGTTGAATTGCGTTGTTAGAGTCCCAAGTATATCTATTTTAAAATCTTCCAGAAGGTTTCCAATCTATGCACAAGTTACACCTTCATTGGAGGTCTTGTTGTCTCCTGTAATTATATCACGTTCTGCTGATTTTAGCCTTGTGTTTCCCCTCGAACTCCTGATACACAAATAAATGATGTTAGCATATATTTCCTGATATATATCACCTTTTCCCATAATATTCAATGTTTCAACCCATTTATCTTTCATTCCCCTAATTAATGTGTTTTTATCACACTATAAGGAGATATCTGAAGATTGTATTGAAACCGTTCCACATATTCTTCTAGGGTTTCATTTGGTTTTACTGTCATTTGGAAAATTTCTTCTTTTAGTTCTCGAGACCTGCAATAATCTTGATATTTCTTTAAAAACATAGCTTTCATCTGATCCCAATCAGTTATGACATCCCCACCTAACCCCATAAACCATCGTAATGCTACTCCTTTTAATGTGGAAGGAAATAGTTTTAATTTTTGGGGATCGGTGGTATAATCATACCCCCTGCATAACACATTGAATTCAAACAAAAATGCAACTGGATCTTCTGATGTTAAGCCATGAAATGTGGGAATATGTTGATGGGGAATGGCTTTCATAGGTGCATTGACTGCAGTATCTACTATAGGATATTGCAACGTAGAGGTTTGCTGGGGTGTCTGCTGGTTCTGGGCCATTTGGTCCAAGATGTGCCAATATGATTCTGGGATCTCAAGGGAATTCCTAGGCTGACTAGAAGGAGCAGGAATGGCCTTGAAAACACTTCCCTGGTATGAATAATAAGTATTCCTTGTTGACGTACTGTTTGAGGTGATTGAGGACCTTGGTTTTGAATGAGTTTAACAACACTTCCCTTATCTGGACTGCTTACTGTTTGGACTATTTCAATAGGAGATTTTGGTTCTTCTGTTTCTCCTGTTTCCCCTTCTCCTTCACGGAGATTACTAGAGTTCCCTTCTTGAGGGGAAATTAGGCAGGGATTCTCAATTTCTTGGGAATCTTTCTCAATTCCCACTGTTTGACTATGTATCTCAGCAAAGGCTTCCGATAGTGACTCTGTGGCTTGAAGGGAACTAGTAGGCTGTCTAGAGATAACTTTCATAGGTCCTAATGATGGCTAAGATTCAGTCCTTTTAAGGATTTCGTCAATAAAATTTGTCCGCCCAAGGGTCACCGGTCCCTTAGGTTTTTCAATTTTAGGAGGAATTTTGTTTTGCTTAGTTGGTTTATTCATTCAAGAAAACAAGCCTTCATTCCTACCTAAAGAAAGAGGCTTACCTAATTCTGCTGTGAAGTGGGCTATGAGCAAGTGTGTTTCTTGCCCGGTGTCCAGGTTCTTACCTTCCGTCTTTAATACCCAATTCTTCGCAAGTAGAAGAAAATAAATTGTGCATCACTCTTTCGAAATGGCATACACTCTCCTCGGCAACGGCGCCAAAATGTTGGAGCATAAAAAGGTATCTTTTAAACACCTAATTAGCCTACATTAATTATCAATCCGGGAGCGAATTTTTATTTCAAGAGTGTACTCTGTCTGAGGCTGCAATTAACTAAGAGTAATGCTATGAAGATGTAGTACAGTATTCTAGATACAAGAGTAAACAGATGCTTGTAAAGAAATCTAATTACAGTAACATAAATGGAAATGCTCTGAAATCTTAACTACATCAATCTGCAAAACATCAATCAGGGATACAATAGCAATAACTCATTCCCTTAGAAATCGATGCAACTGAAAACACACTGAGACAAGATAACCAATCTGGGAACTTGGAAGTAGTAACCAATGTCCTCTACAGTTGGTGGTCCTGTTCTTTAAGCAATCAAAATGAAATCAAACTTGAACTACTTGCTGATGAAAATAACTGAAAGGAACTTCTTCTAATAATAGAAGTTGGAAAGGAACAACAACTTGTAATTCCTATGTGTACATAGCACTTGTAAATAATCTATTTGCTAATCTAAATCTCTGAATCATAAATGAACAATAAGCAAGTAGAGCAGAAAACATTAATTGAGCAACAATTCGCCTTAACGCAATCGATCCAACTAAACTTTGTTGGCAATATGATGCAGAGTGTTGTCCTTGATGGCAACCCACTTGATAAAGTTGATGGCAACCTACTTGATGAAGCTGTTCTTGATGGAAACCTATTGTACTTGATGGAAACATACTTGATGAAGTTGTCCTTGAAGGAAACCTACTTGATGAGTTAAGGAGGAGATTGTTGGCAATGTGATACAATGTGTTGTCTTTGATGAAACCTACTCGATGAAGTTGTCCTTAATGGAAACTGACTTGATGAGTTGTTAATAATGTAAATCTGATGTATCTACAGATCAGTTCAGAAGTAGCAGAAGAAAGGATTTCAGTAAGTGCCAGAATAATGATGAATAAGTTATGTCACAAAGCATACGTGGGTTTGTTAAGGCGAAGTAGCGTATGTACGCGGAAAAGTACGTACCAAGTCGCGTATGCCAATTTGCGCTCTAAATTTATAAAACCAGGGGACATTACCATGGTATTGGCCCAAAGTATTGAGCGCTGGATTATCTATTTGATCCCGTCCAGGAATACCATCAGCGGTTGAGTGGTTTTGACTCATGGTATTGACAAAGGCTAAATCTATATAAGGAGAAGAAGATCATAGTGCAAGGGTGTGCATGTGTCTGGGTTTTAATGAATACTTCACTCTGAAGTATATCTGCATGGAATGGGTAACAGTTTGCTGATAGATCTGAATTCATAATGCACCTATGAAGAAAATGATGAAGAGGGATCTCTAGATCTGAAATGTCTATGTATTTTCTAGATATGTTTATGGAATGTTTAGATCTGTGATCTGGAAAATCTTTGCTGAAGTAAAGGGTGAGATCTGAGCTGTTTATCTGGTCTAAAGAATTGTGCTGCCCTATAATGTCTGTAGATCTATACGCAGGTTCATGGCAGAGAAAGCGCGTATATACGCGGGTTGTCTTCAGCAAAAGCGCGTATGGAATATGAATTCAACTCTGAAATGTGTGCAGATGTATACATATGTTTGTCTTTATTAAAGTGCGTATATACGCAGGTTCAGTGAAGTAAAAGCGCGTATGGAATCTAAGGGTTTTGCTGAAGTATGTGGAATGAAATGTCTGATCTATTTTGCTGTTTTACTGCTATCTATTAATGATGTATTCATACAGACCTGGGTTGTTTGAATGTTTATTATGTTGCTGATTATGATGATTAAAGATCAAGTTGTTGGTTGAGTGGTTGATGATTCAATGAATGAATTGATGGAGTTATAAGTTTCAGTCTGATATTTGATGAGCTTAAATGTGTGGAGTGGGTCCAGTTTGAAAATCTGATGAAAAATGTCATACAAGTTGTGTTGTGTGGAAGTTGTTGGATCCAGTTTGAAAATTGATGAAACGTGGTCCATGGTGGTGCTGAGGGTTGAAGCCTTCAGTGAGGGGGTGGTAGCTGGTAAACGAGAGCAGGGGGTAGTAGCTCCCTTCCAGGAGTGGCTGGTAAACAAGATCAGGGGGTTGTAGCTCCCTTCCAGGAGAGGCTGGTAAACGAGAGCAGGGGGTTGTAGCTCCCTTCCAGGAGAGGCTGGTAAACGAGAGAAGGTTGTAGCCTTCTGCAGGTGGGTGCCTGCGTGCTGGTATGAGTCTGCGCCAGTACATTGTTGTAAGATGTTTTCTTTATAATAAAATATTGAAGACAGAGACGACGACAGCGGTGGTTTTCTCCCGACTTGGGTTTCCACCTTAAATCCTGGTGTTCATGTGTGTTGCTTATGTGTGATGGTTTATTCTGTTGTTACTGCACATGCTTACTGCTAACTAAACATCTGATGAATGAATGATGCATAGGTCTAAGTAAAGAAATTAAATGCACGAAATAAGATCTCTAACTTGCCTACGAGTTTATGAAGTATCCAGCGTGTATACGCGAGTTGAGTTCGGTAAAGTTGCGTATGACGCATAAAGAAAGAAAAAGTAAAAAATTTTGAGTATGCGGTAAATGCTAATTCACCCCAGCCCTCTCGGTATTTTTCCCAACTAATCTTAATACTTCAACCCTGTCGACAGCCAATACCATGAAACAGTCAATCAGAATGAATCATAAACCAATAGAATAGCAACTAGAATTAATTATAGAACAACAAAGCTTTATAAAAGATAGCAAGATAAATAAGACAGTAAATATGATTCTTGCAAATGATAGAATAGCAGTGCAATTTGTTAACGCTCACAACGAATCCGAATTCAATCCAACAACAATCAATAAACTCTGTAATCGTAATGAATCTAAACACAATTGTCACACAACAGTAAGCAAAGGATAGAAATACAAACAACAGGATAATTCCACCAGGGTCGGGCCCTTAGCACCAGTGAAACACTGCTGGGTAACTTTAGAACTTGAGAGATGAAATGAAACAAACCTTTTATATTAATCGAGCATAGAGTATTATAGATACCACTCTCTAAAGCCAAGAGTCAATAAAACGCAATATTAAAAAATAAATGTTTTGAATCCAAGGATCTCCGATCTCCTAATCACTAAAGGCATTGCCTTATATATCAGATTCTAACGGACAAGACAAGGAATAAGATGAGGCTTGAACAGCGATCCCCCAGGATCGAAGGATCCTGAGGGATTCACTTCCCTTCTTTTAGTTATCACATGATTTACTTTGACTGAAGTCGAGCTGTCCCCTGCCTTTTCTTAGCGATGCGTTCGGATTTCCTTGTCTTTGGTAGGATTTGGTCTAATGCTGGAGGAACGACAATTGCATTTATCTCAGCCTCGCCTCTGGTATAACTGTTCACCTCGCCTAATTCCTATTTTTATCAACAAAAAGCAATCTTTAGTCATATTTTTACAATAAACATAAATATTTACAATTCTACCATAATTCTTGTAATAAATCATCTTTCTAGGGTAAAAAGGATTATGTCTAAATTAAAAGAATGAGAAAACACATAGTGATTTCATACCTTTTCCACTTCTTGTGACATCGCATCAAACTTTATAAGTTTTTTTGATAAAGCTAGTAAAATGACTTGCGGAAGAAAAAGTCCCTTTACCCTTCGGAAAAATTATAATTCACTTTTAAACAATGTTAAACCTTTCGGAAGAATTTCAGTTCTCAATCACTTAATAAATCTCTTTTTGAAACAATATTAAAACCTTCGGAAACAATGTTAAAAACCTTTGGAATCAATGTTTAAAAACCTTCGAAAATGGGGTTTCGGATTTCAAAACAATTTAATAAAATTATATTGCAATCATCTGTCGGGTCCTTACCTTTTTATAAACTCCGTGTAACTCCCGACGCGAACACCGTCGGATATTCGACTTTTACGATCATACAGTTATCGCGTTCCAATATCCCCCGCACTTTATCAACCAAAAGTCACGCGAAACTGGTGGTTTTGCCACCGTGACGTGTCACAATCTTATTCGATCGTGTTCAAATAGAACAAAACCACTCGCATGCCAAAAGCTGTGTGAACACAGTGACTGGTTTTCTCCCAAAACCGCTTGGTCTACAATATTTTGTTTGCAAACGCGTTTAAACATGGATTTTCGCTGCTTTTCCATTTTCCCTTTAGTTTCTCTAGAAACCTCCTTTCCACTCTGTAACTCAATCAACATAGATCATTTGTCGACTATTCAATCTCAATCCAGAGAACCAGAATCCCTTCAATTTCCTCTGAATATTTTACACAGAAAATAATCATATGTAAATTCTACACAGAATATATAAATCAAATGGATTTTGGGAGAGATGAAACCCTCCGGGAATTTGCCAATCAACAGCTAGAAAAATAAATTCTACAATTTTATTAAATCAAAGACAAAACCCTATAAATCAATTCTTCCACGACCCAAATTCGATTTCCTCCTTCTCAGAGGTTACATTTATAGTTTTTACATAAAAATTGACCTCCTCTTGAGGATCGAATTCTCCTAATTTAGATAAAATCCTAACTACATAATATCTTCCCTAAATCTATCAATTGAAGGCTAAATATGCTGAATCAAATCTAAAACTGTTCAATTTTCCTAGATACTAGCTCAACCCTATCTAGTACAACTGTAAATTGACAGCTAAAGGTACCAACAACTTTGCTTGTAATTTTTTTTGGATTTTTGGAATAATTAAGGAAGCCTTTTGTCTCTAAGCCTCATGCTCCTACATCAGACTCCCGAGGACAAAAATATTCATGGGCTCCTGTCCATGAGCTCCTCCACAGAACTTCCCAACTTCTGCAACATGGTTTCTGTCATCCAGGTAGCATCCTCAATTGGATGATCCCTCCACTTGATCAAATATTGAAAATACTCCTGTCCCCTGGTTTTCTTAAAAAAATTCTTGTCTAAGATCCTCTCTAGTTGTAATGTCTTTGCTATGGGTAGCTGTTTTACCCAGTCAATCTTTTCTTTATCTTCTGGTCTGTCATCTGTGCCAACTATTAGCCATCAGTAAATTTGGTCATAAGCAAATGATGGCTAAAACAGGCCTTGAGCCTTCAAGAGATCATTTTCATAGAAAATCAGTCATTCTTGAAGGCTGTTGTTCCTTTCGAAATATTGTTGTTCCTTTAGAAGAAATCCACCAAGTTAAACCTGTTGTTCCCTTTTGGAAACTGTTTCCTTAATAGAACCATTCTCATCATTTCTTTCACCCACTTTTGCCGTTATTTCATCCTCCATTTTCCCTGAAAAAGGCTCCTTTTCTCTCTCTCATTTTCCCTTCATTCTCCTCAAAAGCCCTTGAAATCCCTTTTAAACCATAAAACTCCTTGCTTATGGTTTAGAAAACCCTTCCTTTCCCTCTACCGAAACCTGAAAAACCCACAAAAAACCCATTAAAAACATTTAAAAACCTCTTCCGCCCCTTTTATACCTTAAGCCCTCGAGCGCCTAACCTTCCACTCCTTTTCTTCATATGCCCAAACCCCGCGATCGAGTGCTAAGTGCTCATCGCATCGTACCTCTATATATTGTATCACGCAATCGTTGATTCCTTACCTCGCTGCCCCTTTCCCATCGCCGATGCGATAAGCCTTCCTTCCATCAGCCCCTGGACACATACCCCTCCACGTGACCATACCCTAGCACCCATGTTAAATCCCCATCGCATCGGCTTCTCCATAAAACACCTGCCTTTCCTTCACATTTCGCCCGCTCCGATAACAATACCCCGATGAGTTCTACACCATAGATCCATAAGATCTAATGGCTCTTGTTCGCCCCGATAACCCAACTCTGCTGGGCCTACCATCCACTACATAAACCGCTCCCCCAATCCTACGCTGACACCTGGCCTCCACTTAACCAATCCACCGAGCACTTCTTTCCATCGCGCTCCCCCGTAACCGTTGGATTCCCCCCCCCCCCTAGATCCAACGGTCTACGGTCAATATCGCGTGATTTTTGTGTCCGAGATTTAATGTTCCAAAATCACGCGAAATAGGCGGTATTGCAGAGGCCATGCGGTGCATCACAATTGGACCGCGTTCATTTTATTGAAAACCACTTACTACCCAATCTTCACGCGAAAACCAGTATCGGTTTTCCAAATCCACCTTTTTTATTTTCACGCCATTAATCCTATTCAAACCTTCTCTATCTGGTTTCCACCATAGAAGCTCACCCCACTTCATTCACCTCCTCCGCACTGCTCCACAACCTCCGCCAAAGCCCTCTGTTGCAGTTAAACCAAGAAACACATGATTTCATAACCGGTTTGTCGTCGTGTGTAGGTTTAATGGTGGATTTATCCACAGGTCTCCCACAACCAAAGAAACAGTGGCTAAGGGGCTGAGGGGTCGAAATTCCAAGATTAATCAAATGTTTTATGGACATGATTACACATAAAACCCTCCAGCGCAGCAGGAAACCCATGCAGACACAAAGACAGGGAATATTAATGAAGATCAACAAAGAAATCAAAGGATTAAAGGTTAATACAGTCAGCAAAGGACAGAAAGCCCGAAAGATGATCAGAAGAAGCCTTAAAGCACAAATTAAAGGCAAATCAGTGCTTAAGGTGCTAAACAAGACAGATCAACAGAAGAAGAGTCTCAAATGACACCTACAGTCCTATTTTACCTCAAAATCACACACATTAAAGGCACAATCAGAGATATTTTGCCTCAGAAAGTAATTGACAGCCATCCTACGGACAAACCCTCTTTAAAACTGTCAGAGCAGTTATCAAGCAGACATGGGGCTACAGAACCTGAAATTTGACAGTTTACTTGTCCCAAATAGTCAATCAGAGTACTTGTGCTACTTTGGGTGTCAAAGAACACACTAAGGAGTTATTACCATGCCTACCAGAACTTGCATAAAACAGGAAAGGCTACCAAAATGATACAAAAAAGTTAATGCAACTGTCATTAAGAAGAATGGGCATTCAAGCACTCCTCCCACTCTGTCTTAATTCATATTTATTACCATTTCTACCATACTCTTCCTCTTTCACCTATAAGTATTCAAAGAAAATTCATTGTAATGGGTTGGAATATTGTTAATTTTTGAACTGTTGTTGAGTTAGAGTTACTGTGTAGTTGTAATATAGTAGGCTGGGAAGAGAAGAATTGAACTGTAAAAGTTGTTGGTCTCAAATTATGTAACTGGTTTTGGACATCAATACACTAGCAGATTCACTGGATCCTGATCTAAATCATTGGTGATGTGTTTCCCCATTGTTTTTGTTGCTTTCCTTATGTTTTCCACTCTGTTCACATTCTCTGATAAAGAGCAGTAAAATATAGTTTAGTATTTACTTCTAAAGTACCCTAATTCTAATTGGTAAGTTTTATCTGTATGTTTTCCTCTAAATGTGTATTTAAGAGTGATATCAATAGAGTATAACCAGTCAAGAAGGTTGGTGATCCCATGTCTTGCTGAGTAGAACTTGAGATACTATTCTTAAATGTTATTTTCATTGCATGCTAAGTAGAGTCTTAAGCAAGGAAGTCTATGGTTAGCCCTGTCCCTTGTTTGGTCTTAAAGAGTTGCTTTGAAGATTTCCCTTAAGAGTAGGCTGAAAGTAGGAAAGGTTTAAAGTCCTTGCTTGATCTAAGGTTGATTTTTACGTTTATCTTATATGTTTTTCTCACGAGTGTATGCCAAAAGTAGGTTAGGTTAAAAGTCCTTGCTTGATCTTAGGTTGCCTTTGTTCGTACATGTTGCTTCTTTCATTTCACTCCTTAATGTTCCATATCACAAATTCAACTTAAATGATCTTCTGATATAGATGACTTGCCCTTTGAAAACTCTTGGATAGTTGATGTGTGAGTAAACCCTTTTATGACTCCATATCCCAATGGTTTAGCACTCTTTGACCTATCTTCCCATGTTGAAACACCCTTCCACTTACTTCCTTCTTCACTCCCCATGACCTTCTCAGTTAATGATTCCCAACCAAAACAAAACAAACAACCCCTTGAACTTCATAACTAGCCTAATATCATAGCTAAAACATAAATAAATATCTTTGAAAACAATACTTACATAGAGAGATCCCTCTCTGAATCTAGAAGGGCTAGATCTTAGGATTCCAAAGCGGTTCTGATGTTGCCTTTTCATTTGGTATGCCAGTTGGCCAAATCACTAGGACCCCAACATAATGGTGACTCCACTGGGGAACATATTATGAGTAAACTGCTATCTTAGACATCCTTAAGAACTCATAAAACCCACGACAGCCTTAGGCTGGTAGTTAATTACTGTGGTGGACAGTGAATCATCTTGAACATTTGAAATCATCCACCTGGCGACTCCACAACTCTCAAAATACCAAATGACTCCACTGGTAGAAGACTCTGAACTGGTTGACAAGATACATTGACCTCTTTTCTGATTCACAAACATGGATTCAGATGCAGACCCAGAAGAAAAACTATTGACCAAGATGGAAAGAATGTTGTACATGTTTGGAAAAATAATGGATAGGTATGAGGCTAATTTCAATATTGAGGATCTAGAGCAGCCCATGCTTTTTCCAGATCAAGAACAAAATCAACCACTACAAGACCTAGACAATGAGCAAGGCATGTATGATAATCAAGAGTTTATAGAAGATGATGAGCAAGGTTACAGAGAAAACAATGAGGAAGACTGTCAAGAAATTCCTAATTGCCTACCTATATCTTGTACTATGCTGTTAAGAGAACTTCATGACAGAATGGAAAATACTTATAGTGATCAGTGCTTTGAGGAAACAAGTAGCCACTTAGAAAATGAAGAATCTGATGTGGAAGGAGAACCAACACATATAGGAACTCCCCCTCTAGATTATAACTCATTTCATATTACACAAGAAGAGTGACATCCTGATAATATAGGAAAAACAACTCATGAACCTTGGATCCAAACTGAGTGTCATAATAATCATGAGGAATTGTTTGAGACAGAAGAAGATTAGGAAACATGAGAAAATCCTCAAGGTATCCCTGCAAGCACAAATGAAGATCCCCTAGAAGAGGCTCAAGAAGACATCCAGCCTCCAAACCAGTTAACACAAGAGAAAGAGGACTGTTGTTCTTTTGTTCATCTTGAAAAAGAAAGCCCTCTTTTGACAGCAGAAGAATTTGATCAAATATTAAACAAACAGCCAGCCTCTGAAATATTTTATAAAACAAACACCTCTACTCATCTACCCATTGACCCTTGTTGTCTTGAACCAGAAAATAAACTTGTAGACCAGCTTAAAGAAAGACCTGCTGATAACCCAATATGCTTGATTGGCGAGATTGTTTATACTAATGATTGTCCAATTTTTGATCAGTCTGATGATGATGATGAACTTCAAACAGAAACTAATCATGCAGGTCAACCAACAGTTGATTGGTGTCATGAACTCCCTTATCATCATCTTGAAAGCATCAATCAACCAATCCAACCCATCAGAAACAACATTCACATAATTGGGAGCCAACAATCTTTCAGCTCAAAAGTGGAAGAGGAAAACAAAGAAGAATTTCTTGAGAATGATGAATATAAAGAACCTTCTCCTGAAAAGGTTGAGGTAATCAAAGAGACCCCTACTCAAGAATGCAATGACCTCTTCACTGAGTTCAGTCCATCAAATCAGAACAGACCAGGACTGCAAGAGGACAGCACTGCCAATTATGATGAGTCCTCCAGTTCAGATAATAATGAAGATGAGGAAGATTTATTTCTCAAAAGAATATTTTTCTTGATCTAGTGGAAGAGAAAATAATCCCGGCTAACCCTTATCTTTCAAATACTCACAACTAGGTATTATTTCAAGATCCCTATGCTGATTTTCTGAAGACATTTGAAGAAGGGATAAAAATTGTTAGAAGCAGTATATTAACAAAAGTCAGAAATTTTTTTAACACTGCTGCTAAAAAACAAGTGAGATGGGAGTGGCCCTGTCTGTCCTGCATGCTCAAAGAGATGAGAAAAGACTAGTCATGGAACCATCTGGTTGATTGGATGTATTGGAAAAGAGAGTTTGTTAGCTGAAAATGTAAATATTTTAGAGTTAGATTAGGGTAGGGAGGAATGTCAATAAAGCTCAGCTTGTGAGCATTTAGTTAGTTTTTTTTTTATTTTTTCTTTGAAAAAGAGAAATTGAAGGAAAATATAAAAATAATAGAAAAAGAGAAAAGAGGGCAGATATAAAAGAAGAAAGGTACAGCCCCATACCCAAAAAGAAAGAAAAAATCCAAAAGTGTGCAAGCCTAAATGCCATTACTAAAAGAAAACACTGCTATTTAGTCATTCAGCCCAATCATGACTAGATAGATTTCAATTTACTGCTGATAGGTTAGTGAAAAAGATTTGCCAAACTGTTTAATCTTGGCTTATCAGTAGATTAGATTAGGAAAGAAAAGAGTCGTTCAAACATACTCAAAATCTGAACCAAAGAATCAAAAGAAAAAATGGCTCTAATCAGATCAAAACCCGAGCCAAAGATACAAAGAGGACTGGTTCTAACATGCTAAAAACTTGAACCCGGAGAAGAAGAAGAAGACAACTCAAAGAGATCAGAATTAGAGCTGAAAGAAAGAATGAGGGATGCTTGTAATTTTCAGATCTTAAGCCTTCACAGTTTGTTTTAATTTTCTGCAAATAAGTCTATGTGCAACTGGTTTCTTGGCCATGGACACTATAGCAAATCAGACAACTTAATCCTGGTTTGACTGTGTTTTCAATTTATGTTTTAGAATATAGAGAATGCAAATCTGTTAGACAGTTTAATCCTGGCAGATAGTAGATTAGGTAGAGAAGCTATGAGTTCAACTGTTTAATCTGGACTCATGGATAAATAAGGGTAGATTTAGATTAGATTTTTCCTGTTTTAAAAAAGAATAAAATGTTGATGTTTAAGGTCTGCAAGTCCAAATGCACCTTCTGAAGAAAAAATGTTAGGGAGTAGGCTGTGTAGGTAGAATGATTGGGAGAATTTGTTTGTTGATATGAAATACTGATCATCCTTTCTAAAGCAGCATGATCAATGAAGAAGAGGTTGTCATGGATGAGGCACGGGTCTACATCCTAGAGATCAGATTCTGAAGATTCTTGACACCTCAAAGGAGCTTCCATCCCCAAGTGGAGCCACTGTTAGCCATCAGTAAATTTGGTCATAAGCAAATGATGGCTAAAACAAGCCTTGAGCCTTCAAGAGATCATTTTCATAGAAAATCAATCATTCTTGAAGGTTGTTGTTCCTTAAGTGTTGTTCCTTTTGAAATATTGTTGTTCCCTTAGAAGAAATCCACCAAGTTAAACTTTTTGTTCCCTTTTGGAAATTGTTTCCTTAACAACATCAGTCTCATCATTTCTTTCACCCACTTTTGCCCTTATTTCATCCTCCATTTTCCCTGAAAAAGGCTCCTTTTCTCTCTCTCATTTTCCCTTCATTCTCCTCAAAAGCCCTCGAAATCCCTTTTAAACCATAAAACTCCTTGCTTATGGTTTAGAAAACCCTTCCTTTCCCTCTACCGAAACCTGAAAAACCCACAAAAAAGCCATTAAAAACCTTTAAAAACCTCTTCTGCCCCTTTTAGGCCTTAAGCCCTCGAGCACCTAACCTTCCGCTCCTTTTCTTCATATGCCCAAACTTCGTGACCGAGCACTAAGTGCTCATTGCATCGCACCTCTATATATCACATCGCGCAATCACTGATTCCTTACCTCGCTGCCCCTTTCCCACCGCCAATGCGATAAGCCCTCCTTCCATCGGTCCCTGGACACATACCCCTCCACATGACCATACCCCAGCGCCCATGTTAAACCCCCATCGCATCATCTTTTCCATAAAACACCTGCCTTTCCTTCACATTTTGCCTGCTCCGATAACAATACCCCGATGAGTTCTACGTCGTAGATCCATAAGATCTACGACTCTCGTTCGCCCCGATAACCCAACTCTGCTGGGCCTACCATCCACTACATAAACCGCTCCCCCACTCTTACGCTGACACCTAGCCTCCACTTAACCAATCCACCAAGCACTTCTCTCCATCGCGCTCCCCCGTAGCCGTTGGATTCAACCCCCCCCCAGATCCAATGGTCTACGGTCAATATCGCGTGATTTTTGCGTCCGAGATTTAACGTTCCAAAATCGGGCGAAATAGGCAGTATTGCAGAGGCCACGCGATGTATCACAATTGGATCACATTCGTTTTATTGAAAACCACTTACCGCCCAATCTTCATGCGAAAACCATTATCGGTTTTCCAAATCCACCTTTTTTATTTTCGCGTCATTAATCCTGTTCAAAACTTCTCTGTCTGGTTTTCGCCATAGAAGCTCACCCCGCTACATTCACTTCCTCCGCACTTCTCCACAACCTCCGCTAAAGCCCTTTATTGCAGTTAAACCAAGAAACACAGGATTTCATAACCGGTTTTTCGTCATGTGCAGGTTTAATGGTGGATTTATCCACAGGTCTCCCACAGCTGAAGAAACAGTGGCTAAGGGACCGAGGGGTCGAAATTCCAAGCTTAATCAAATGTTTTACGGACATGACTACACATAAAACCCTCCAGCGCAGCAGGAAACCCATGCAAACACAAAGAGAGGGAATATTAATGAAGAACAACAAATAAATCAAAGGAATAAAGGTTAATACAGTCAACAAAGGAAAGAAAGCCCGAAAGATGATCAGAAGAAGCCTTAAAGCACAAATGAAAGGAAAATCAGTGTTTAAGGTTCTAAACAAGACAGATCAACAGAAGAAGAGTCTCGAATGACACCTACAGTCCTATTTTACCTCAAAAGCACGCAAATTAAAGGCACAGTCAGCGATATTTGGCCTCAGAAAGTAATTGACAGCCATCTTGCGGACATACCTTCTTTAAAACTGTCAGAGCAGTTATCAAGCAGACGTGGGGCTACAGAACCCGAAATTTGATAGTTTACTTGTCCCAAATAGTCAATCAGAGTACTTGTGCTACTTTGGGTGTCAAATAACACACTAAGGAGTTATTACCATGCCTACCAGAACTTGCATAAAACAGGAAAGGCTACCAAAATGATACAAACAAGTTAATGCAACTGTCATTAAGCAGAATGGGCATTCCAACACTCCTCCCACTCTGTCTTAATTCATATTTATTACCATTTCTACCATAATCTTCCTCTTTCACCTATAAGTATTCAAAGAAAATTCATTGTAATGGGTTGGAATATTGTTAATTGCTGAACTGTTGTTGAGTTAGAGTTACTGAGTAGTTGTAATATAGTAGGTTGGGAAGAGAAGAATTGGACAGTAAAAGTTGTTGGGCTCAAATTATGTAACTGGTTTTGGACATCAATACACCATCATATTCAGAGGATCCTAATCTAAATCATTGGTGATGTGTTTCCCCATTGTCTTTGTTTCTTTCCTTATGTTTTCCACTCTGTTCACATTCTCTGATAAAGAGCAGTAAAATATAGATTAGGATCTACTTCTAAATTACCCTAATTCTAACTGGTAAGCTTTATCTATATGTTTTCCTCTAAATGTGTATTTAAGAGTGACATCAATAGAGTATAACCAGTCAAGTAGGTTGGTGAGCCCATGTCTTGCTGAGTAGAACTTGAGATACTGTTCTTAAATGTTATTTTCATTGCATGCTAAGTAGAGTCTTAAGCAAGGAAGTCTATGGTTAGCCATGTCCCTTGTTTGGTCTTAAAGAGTTGCTTTGAAGATTTCCATTAAGAGTAGGTCGAAAGCAGGAAAGGTTTAAAGTCCTTGCTTGATCTAAGGTTGCTTTTTACGTTTATCTTATATGTTTTTCTCATGAGTGTATGCCAAAAGCAGGTTAGGTTAAAAGTCCTTGCTTAGTCTTAGGCTGCCTTTGTTCTTACATGTTGCTTCTTTCATTTCACTCCTTAATGTTCCATATCACAAATTTAACTTAAAAGATCTTCTAATATAGATGACTTTCCCTTTGAAAACTCTTGGATAGTTGATGTGTGAGTAAACCCTTTTATGACTCCATATCCCAATGGTTTAGCACCCTTTGACCTATCTTCCCATGCTGAAACACCCTTCCACTTACTTCCTTCTTCACTCCCCATGACCTTCTCAGTTAATGATTCCCAACCAAAACAAAACAAACAACCCCTTGAACTTCATAACTAGCCTAATATCATATCTAAAACATAAAGAAATATCTTTGAAAACAATACTTACATAGAGAGATCCCTCTCTAAATCCAGGAGGGCTAGATCTTAGGATTCCAAAGCAGTTCTGATGTTTCCTTGTCATTTGGTATGCCAGTTGGCAAAATCACTAGGACCCCAACACCACCATCTTCATATCTGTACAAATCAGAAACATTGAATATTGGAGATATTCCAATATCAGATGGTAATTCAATTTCCTAAGCATTTGCAGAAAACTTTCTCAGTATCCTGCATGGTCCTATATTTTTGAATTTTAAATTGTTATACTCCCTCTTTGGAAATATTTCTTTTCTTAAGTATGCTAAAACCAAATCACCAACTTCAAAATTAACTTCTCTTTTTCTCAAATATGCTCTGTTTTTGTACTTGATGTTGCTATCTTGTAGCTGTTGCTTTACCTGTTCATGTATTGCTTGAATTTCTGAAGCAAACTCCTCTGCTTCAACACTTCTCATTTATGCTTTTCCCAAGTTCCTTAATTCAGATACTCCTCTTGGGTGCATTCCATAAACTATATGGAATGTACTCTATCATATACTTCTTTTAGGTGAATCATTATATGCATACTCTGCCTGTGGTAAAATATGATCCCATTTTTTAGGATGTTCTCCTGCGAGACTTCTCAAAAGACTATCCAAACTCATGTTCACTACTTCAGTCTGCCCATCAGTCTAAGGGTGATAAGCTAAGCTAAAACTTAGTTTAGTACCAAGCTTCTTCCACAATGTCCTCCAAAAATGACCAACAAATCTGGTGTCTCTATCAGAGACAATACTTTTAGGTAACCCATATAATCTGACAATCTCCTTGAAAAACAAATTAGCAACATGAGTAGCATCACTGGTTTTATAACATGGAATAAAATGTGCCATTTTTGGAAATCTGTCAACTACAACATAAATTGCATCATTCCCTCTCTGTGTCTTAGGCAATCCTAAAACAAAATCCATACTTACCATATCCCAAGGTCTGTCTGGAATAGATAATGGAGTGTACAAACCTGCATTTTGACTTTTCCCTTTTGCATATTGACAAATTTTACAATTCTTCACATACTTTTCCACTTCAAATCTCATCTTTGGGCAAAAATAAAAATGACTTAGTTGTATGATAAGTCTTATCAACACTAAAATGTCCAGCAAGTCCACCACTATGTTTCTCCCTGATTAAATTTTCTCTCATAGAATAATTTGGTATGCATAACTGATTTCTTTTGAACAATAAACCCTCTTGCAAGAAATAATCTAACCACTGACTTCTGTCTATCAAAACAGGATTACAACATGCTTCAAATGCTTCTTTGAAATCCAAATCTGTCTTATAGATTTCTTTACGAAAATCAAAACCTAACACTTCAATTTGACTTTCTTGAACAAGAATGCTTTTCCTACTCAAGGCATCAACTACCTTGTTTGCTTGACCACCTATATGCTTCAATACAAAGTTAAAACTTTGAATATATTCAACCCATTTTGCATGTTTTTTATTCAATTTAGGTTGTTGCATAATATACTGTAAAGCGTTATTATCTGAATATAGCACAAATTCTTTAGACATTAAATAATGTCTCCACTTCTTCAATGACTTTACAATTGCATAAAATTCCTTGTCATAAGAAGAGTACTTCCTCCTTGTCTCATTCATCTTCTCACTGACATATGCTACAGGTCTATCTTCTTGACTTAATACAGCTCCAATAGCCTCCCCACTGGCATCACATTTTACTTGAAATGGTTTGTTAAAATCAGGCAAAACTAAGACAGGTTTCTCAGTTATATTTTCTTCAAGAACTGAAAATTCCTTTTAGCTTCAGCAGCCCACTTGAATGGTTGTTTGTCCTTCTTTATGGTTTCAATGATAGGTGCATTGATCTTACTAAAATTCCTTATGAATTTTCTATAAAAACTAGCAAGACCATGGAAACTTCTTACCTCAAAAACACTTTTAGGTGAAGGCCACTCCACAATTGCCTTTATCTTCTCTGGATCCATTTTTAATCCTTCAGCAGAAACAACAAAACCTAGATATACCAATTCTTCTTTCATGAATGAAAATTTCTTTAAATTTACCTGTAACTTCTCTTGATGTAACTTCCTTAAGACATAATTAAGATGTCTCAGGTGTTCTTCCTTTGTTTTGTTGTAAATTAATATATCATCCAGATATACTATTGCAAATTTACCAATAAATTCCTTCAATACTTCATTCATAAGCCTCATAAATGTACTAGGTGCATTTGATAAACCAAAAGACATTACCATCCATTCATACAATCCCTCATTTGTTTTAAAGGTTTTTTTCCATTCATCTCCTTCCCTTATCCTAATTTGATGATACCCACTTTTCAAATCTAGTTTTGAAAAATATCTTGCTCCACTCAAACAATCCATCAAATCTTCAATTCTAGGTAAAGGAAATATATACCTGATTGTTATCTTGTTAATTGCTCTTAAATCAATGCACATTATCCAACCTCCATATTTCTTCGAACTTAATACTGTAGGTACTGCACAAGGACTCAAACTTTCTCTGATCAAACCTTTGTCAACCAATTCCTGCACTTGCTTTCTGATTTCTTCATTTTCTGTAGGAGTCATTCTGTAAGCTGCTTTGTTTGGCAAATTTGATCCTGGAATCAAATCTATCTGATGGTTGATTCTTCTTACAGGTGGTAATTCATCAGGCAAATCATCCACAATAATATCACAATAGTTCTCCAACATTTCTTGAATTTCAATGGGCAAATCAGAAATTTTAGTAGAAGTAAATACTACCTTAGGTTTGCAAACTAAAGCAAAATTTACCTCATCATCTTCAATCTGCTGCAAGTATTCTTTTCCACTCAACAATAAAGCCTTTGGATCAAACTTTTTACTTGATGCATCTTCTTCTTCCATAGGTAACAATGTTTGATTCATACCATATTTGAAAAACTTGTAAGTGTTTCTCTTTCCATCATGTACTACTGCTCTTTCAGATTGCCAAGGTCTACCCAGCAATATGTGACACACATCCATAGGCATCACATCATACATGATTTTATCTTTGTAACTACCCATTTGCAATTCTATTTCACATTGTTCCTTTACTATCAGTTGATGTCCCTTCTGAAGCCATGACACCTTGTAGGGTGTTGGATGTTCCCTTGTCTTCAATTTGAACTTCTTCATCACCTCTGTAGAGACCAAATTATCTGTACTGCCACTATCAATTACCAATTGACAGCATTTCCCTTGAACTTTGCACACACTTCTGAACAAATTATTTATCAGTGTTGGTTCAACAACTTCCTTTGTTTGTTTTAACAAAACCTTGTTAACCACCAAACATTCTCCTTTCTCCGGCACAATTTCTTTCTCTGTTATAGGCAACTTTGCTGCTTCTTCTTCAGTCTGAGCAACAATTTCATTTCTCTGATTTTTTCCCACATTCTCTGGACATTCATAGGCTCTATGTCCTAATTTGTTACATCTGTAACATTTGACTTCTCTTCCTCTGTTTCTGCCTCCTCTTCCTCTGTAAGGACTCTTTATGCCACTTGTATCACCTTCTGTGGGTGCATACTGAGGTGAGCTGCTACTAGCTCCATCTCTTGGTGCTATAGATCTTCCTCTACCACCTTGACTTCCTCTTCCTCGGAAAGTACCTCTTCCTTTGGCAGATTGATTTCTTATGAGTTTTTCTTCACCTTTTAAGGCCATTTGGTAAGCCCCTTCTACTGTTTTAGGAGACAATATACTTATCTCATCTTGAATTTCCATTCTGAGACCATTTATGTACCTGGTAATCTTCTCTACTGTATCTTGAATTTGTCCTGCTCTTATGCTCACTTTGTAAAATTCTTCTATGTATTCTTTTACTGTCATTAATCTTTGTCTAAGATTCTACATTTGTCTAAATAATGAAAGTTGATAATCACTAGGAAAAAACTCACCTCTCAACTTTGCTACCATTCTGTTCCAATTCTTGATTGGTTGCTTACCAACTCTCCTTCTTTCTGCTTGCACTCCATCCCATCAAAGTGTTGCATGTCCTTTCAACCTTGTGACATCAAACTTAACTCTCTTTTCTTCACCCATCTCTTCATAATCAAAGCATTTATTCATTTCATTGATCTAGTTTATCAACTCTTCTGGATTCAATGCTCCTGCAAAAGCTGATACTTCAAGTCCAGGCTTGGATGTAGATCCTAAAACTGATTTAAAGAATCTAATATCAGGAGTAAGCTCAACATTTTCTTCTTCTTCTTCTTCAGCTTCAGGTTCACTGACATCTTCAGGATCTCTCTGTTGTCCTGCTTCCATTGCTTCCAATCTAGCTTGAATCTGCTGCATAGTCTCTAGTACTTCAACATCTGCAACTGGTCTACCTCTTCTTCTACCAGCACCACCTCCTCTACCAATTCTGACAGCCATGTTGGGTTTCTTTTTCTGACTTTTGGAAGCTTGTTCAGTGTCTGGAAAATGCTCTGAAGACTGCTCTGATACCAGAAATGATGGCAGTGTGGGTGCAGGCGTTAAGGAGAGCTGTTCAAATTTAGTTACAATGATTTCTAATTCAGGAGGAATTTGTTCCTGAACCTTATTTCCACTCTCGGTCATCAAAATTTATTAAGTTTGATTGATAAAGCTAATAAAATGACTTGCAGAAGAAAAATTCCCTTTACCCTTCGGAAACATTATTTCACTTTTAAACAATGTTAAACCTTTCGGAAGAATTTCAGGTCTCAATCACTTAATAAAGCTCTTTTTGAAACAATATTAAAACCTTCGGAAAAAATGTTAAAAACCTTCGGAATCAATGTTTAAAAACCTTTGGAAATGGGGTTTCGGATTTCAAAACACTTTAATAAAATTCTATTGCAATCATCTGTCGGGTCCTTACCTTTTTATAAACTCCGTGTAACTCCCGACGCGAACACCGTCGGATCTCCGATTTTTACAATCGGATGGTTATCTCGTTCCAACAGCCCCTACACTTTAGCAACCAAAAGTCACGCGAAACTGGCGGTTTTTCCACTGTGACGTGTCACAATCTTATTCGATCGCGTTCAAATAGAAAAAAACTACTCGCATGCCAAAAGCTGTGCGAACACAGTGACTGGTTTTCTCCCAAAACCGCTTGGTCTACAAAATTTTGTTTTCAAACGCGTTTAAACACAGATTTTCGTTGTTTTTCCATTTTCCCTTTAGTTTCTCTAGAAACCTCCTTTCCACTCTGTAATTCAATCAACATAGATCATTTGTCGACTATTCAATCTCAAGCCAAAGAACCAGAATCCCTTCAATTTCCTCTGAATATTTTACACAGAAACTAATC
Organism: Pinus albicaulis; assembly: GCA_034641835.2. Classification (NCBI taxonomy): domain Eukaryota; kingdom Viridiplantae; phylum Streptophyta; class Pinopsida; order Pinales; family Pinaceae; genus Pinus; species Pinus albicaulis. Next base: position 39,760 of record JAXQQM020072328.1, read on the forward strand.
ATATGTAAATTCTACATAGAATATATAAATCAAATGGATTTTCGGAGAGATGAAACCCTCCGGGAATTTTCCAAGCAACAATAGATAAATAAATTCTACAATTTTATTAAATCAAAGGCAAAACCCTCTAAATAAATTCTTCCACGCCCCAAATTCGATTTCCTCCTTCTCAAAGGTTACATTTATAGTTTTTTACATAACAGTCGACCTCCTTTTGAGGATTGAATTCTCCTAATTTAGATAAAATCCTAATTACATAATATCTTCCCTAAATCTATCAACTGAAGGCTAAATATGCTGAATCAAATCTAAAACTGTTCAGTTTTCCTAGATACCAGTTCAACCCTATCTAGTACAACTGTAAATTGACAGCTAAAGGTACCAACACCTTTGCTTGTAATTTTTTTTGGATTTTTGGAATAATTAATGAAGCCTTTTGTCTCTAAGCCTCATGCTCCTGCATCAGAATGTCCTAATTTTCACCTACATAACCCTCTTTTTTACCCTTTGTTTTACAATTCGAAGACCTTTATTTACACATTCCCGTGTTTCTATTATCGTAATCTTGAGAATATGAGTATAGATTTGCTTATTCTTCAAAATGTTGATAGGTTAAACTTTAATGTGTAAAATGATTTAATTTACAGTATTCCTAAGGTCTTTTATTCTCTATGAGTCATTAATCCATGTGAAGTGTAGTATGGTACTTGAAACGAAGAAACTATATATATTTTAGGATCCCTGCACTAGTTTGAGGATTCTTGCACCAAGGTTAAAGGTGTAGACTGTTCGATAGAAGGCCAACTACGGACCAACTAGAAAGTAAAACATGTTGTTAGCAATTTTCTAGGATCATGATTGAAGAAAAAGAACATTTATCCCCCCTTAGTCTTCATCAATGAACTCGTATGCATAACCATTTTTATAAAAGAAACCAACATGATTTGGAACAAATCTTAATGATCAACTGATAGTCTACCTGGAGTCTACTGCTAGGAGATTATTGTAACTCAGTTTTATTTTGCTTTGTATAGTGAATGACTCGATTATATTCAAAATATAAAATGTAAAATATCTATATAATGTGATCCATGATAGGAATTAGGTTAGTGATATTGTGGGTCAATGTACTATTATATTGAGGATTTTGTGTCACTTAGATCAATTTGGGGTTGGACTACTGTGCTTAAGATGTACAAAGGACTAGGATTTTCTTGATAAAAAGGGAAAATGCCAGGTTCTCCTTATATTATTGTAATATCTTGTTAATGGTTTTCATTGGTCTATAGTTTAACTTCTTTTTAAAGAGGGTACAAGCTGGTTGCTTTGGGCCCAACTAGTCCAAATCATTACTCCTCTATTAGATAGCATTGTGTGGTTTTCTTTTGAAATAGACCACTGTGGCATGCATATTAACTTACCGAGCATTGTATTCTTCAATAAATTGCTCAATATTATTTCATTTCTTTGTAAGTTCTATGTTATTATGTGAATAAATGAAATTTATGTGGCTTGGGGACATTTAAAGCCTAGATCTAAGAAGTAATTGTTGCATATATTCAAGATCCTCTTGTATTATTATTATTTGAGTCAAGTTGTGTGCAGATCGACTCCTGGGAATAACTTATTCTTCTTTTTAATATTTGATTATATGATATTCTAGCTCGGGTTTTCCTTCTGTATTTTATAGCCCCGAGTCTAAGAGACTTTTGAAGAAAACTAGGATTTAACATTGATCTACAAAAGACTCTTTTCCTTGAAACCTTTTTCTCCAATGTTATATACTCTGGGTTGTATGAGATCCACCTTGGTAATAATTATTCCTTATTATATATGATTGAGTGACTATAAAAACCTTCACTTGAAGTTATTTTTGTGGGTATTGACATCTTCAATTTGAGGGATTTGAAAGATATCATGATCTAATAGTAGTATTTAATAAGATCTCCCTCTAAAATATTTGAGTTGTTTTAGATCCAAAACATGGAGGGCATCCTGATTCTTTTCAAAGATCTCGTGATACAAGTTATGAATGAAGTAACACTAATGTTAATAAACCCTAATCCTTTCGAATCGAGTCATATTCAATGGTTACAATGTATATTTAAGTGTAGTCTTGATTTTAATTATTTTCCTTGCCTGAGACTTGCTTACTATTATAGTTTTGTTCTCTTTGTTTAAGTAATGAAGCCATATTGAGGGTAAATACTCATATATCCTAGCCATTGTGGATTAATTGGTTTCCAACAAGTTTTCTTTTGGATACAGTGTGACTAGTCAGTGAATGCAATTGATTACATTTTGTTATTTATTTTTTTAGTTGGTACATGCATGGAATAGGTAACATTGATGTTTCAAGTGGAAAAGTATAGAGGGGTTTGTTGAGAATTGGTATATTTTTTACCATTTTTCCTTCAGAACTTGGTTCTTATTTTTAACATTGGTTTTATTTTCTTCCTCTTGCAAATATTTCTCTTAGGCACATTTTCAGATCTTTGATTTGGGATATCTTCTAGTTTAAGAAAATAGAACTGAGTGTGAAATTTTTGTTATACAAGTCTATGAATTTGATAAATTACAACATAAGTTCCACACTTTAGTTTTCAAAGCATAGAGAGTGAGGAGTTGAAGTAGTGTGGGAAGTAAACGCACAAGAGAGTGAGGAGTTGAAATAGCACATGAATATTTTGAAGACCTGTGTGGATTTCTCTAAGCACTCTTTTTGGATTGTTTGATTGAGGCCTGTGTTATTTTCAAGTTTCTTGAACATTTATTTGGCTTGAAGACTTAGTTTTCTTGATGAGTTGAAGAGAAGAGTAGCAAGTACCTAAATTGATCAATGTGTTTTTCTTTAATAAAGTTTTCATAACGTTAGTGTAGGAGATGAGAATGGAGTTTTACATCTTGATCTCAGAACTTAGAAGATTAATAACATTGGTTTGGAGAGAGGAGTAACTTTTGCATAGTTTATGGAGTCTCTTAGCATTACTAATGTTACATATGGAAGCTTACAAGCCTTGGATTGATAAACAAGGGTTGAGTAATCTATATAGACAGTATTAACACCCAAAATTTTAGCGTTGTTGTCGGGGAGGCACTTAGAGAGATTCTGGTAATTTTTTATTGAATTCTTTGTCAACAGTAGAGGTGAGTTATTTGTTATTTTTTTCAGTAGGCGTGCTTCTATTTCCGCTCTTTTTAGGAATATAATTTTTATTGATATAAGGGTGAATTTTATTTTTGAAGGGATTTTATTAGGTATATGTTTTAGAATAACTGCAACATTCATTTGATCGGAATTTTTATAGACCAAAAAGTAGTTTTCACAGATCATTTGGTTTTCTGATTTTGTTTTTTTCCCTTTTAATATGAATGACTAAGAGGGGTAGGGGTCCTAAGCCTAGGAAAGGTAAAGGTAGGGTTGATAATTTGGAAATCTTAATTTCGCCAAGTGGGCATGTTGCAGGTAACATATCTAGGAATATATAAATAAATGAAGCTGGTACCTTACATCATGATGATGGAAACAATGATTTGGGAGTATCTCAACCAGTGCCAATGAAGAAGGTGACTTTTGTAGCTGGGAAATCAGATTAAGAACAAAATCAACCTTCACATATTATAAAAAACAATTTTCTTGGAGGTAAGAAGATGACCTAATACGAGGATGGCACCGGTGAAGGGGTTGCAGAAAAAAATGTGCAAAATGATCAAAAGGGAGAACTTACCTTTGGGTTTTCAATTGTGGACCCTGATGCAATCATGCAAATGAAGAATATTCCACCTTTGGTAATCTCTCACATTTATGGTAAGGTACATGAATACCCTGATGCTTTTAATTTTTAATTTTATATACTATGTAGAAGTTATGACTATTGTTTGGATGCCCATAAGCTAAGGTTGTTCCCTGCTACTCATAAAGACTAGGCCTTGTGATGGTTTATGGGGATGAGAGCTTACTACACACAGGGAACGAGATGAAAATGAATTTCTAGGTAGATATTAAGAGTATTGTAAGACTCACAAAAGCATGAATTTTGCAACATGGTGAAGATGAAAGTTTAAGATTATCTCGAGGTTCCTTTACAATCCAAATATCGAGAATAAATTAGTAATTTTACTATCAGAACGTTATAATTTGATGTGTGAGATTTTGGATGAATCAATGAACACTTCAAATTTATTAGGACGGGGAGATGTTTCCTAAACTAATGTTTGATTATATTTATGACTTATGTAGGAAATATTCACACAATCGATCAAATGCGGCCAAGGAATAAGAAGAAATTATTTAGAAATACTAAATCTAGATCTAGTGATGCTAGAATACTTGAACTTGAACATAGAATAAATGATATGAAAACTAAAATATTAAACAAACTTAGTATGCAATAAGATACTTCTATAATACCAAAGAAAATGCAGAGGGGAAAGAAGCAGTACATTGTGTATTTTTTTCCAAAGTGTAGGAAAAAGCATCCATTGCGTGAGTGTCCTATAGGTGTTCATGTTATTAAATGTTCTTGTTATTTGTGTAAGGTAAACATCCTATGGAGGAGTATCCTTCTATATTTAGGGCTTTGAGTCAATACATCATCTTAGTGAAGATCTAACCCAACTCTCGACATAAATTTAAGAGTAGTTAAACAACAAATTCTTATATATACATTTTTTTTAAAAAAATTTCTTAATATAAACAACTTCAAACATAGCTGTATTTCCCTACAACATTTTTACTTTGGAAAAAAATTTCCTCTTACATCATTAAATCACAGAGTAACATCATCTCAAATATAACACTACACAAATACAATTAATTCATCATAACCTACATGTCACATGCTAAATTTGGTTACCAGTTGATTTCACGTTATACTCTAGTTTTCAAGTACCACCAACAAGAAAAAAGATTACTAAATAATTATCTATTGTTCCTTTCTTTTCTCTCTGAATTAGCCATACATTCAAAAGAATAGTTTACATAAATAGTTTCCAACAATAATAGATAGTATGTAGAATGTTACTACCAATGTAAACCAAAATACTTATATGTTCAAGATTAGCTAGGTTTCCACAGGAAATCACTAGGGAAAGGAGAATTCTCCTCCCAACCATTGAGCACGATATTTCACTAGATATCCCCCCGGGCCAATTTCCCTTCAGAACAATCTTCCTTGGATAGAGACCACACAAGTCTGCACGGAAACTCCACTTGTCCAACCAACTCAATAATTTCTTTCCCAAAACTTTCACAGACTCACAGGTTTGTACAAAGATTCTATTGGCCATAACCATTCTAATAATTTCTCCATGGAAGCGTCGACTTGCCTTACCTAAATAACGTCTTATCTGAGCTAATAAGTTATCTTCTCCTCTTTATTGATTGCCTTAAATATTTTTCCTTTCATACCCTCTTGGATCTATTTTCCCAACTGGGATATTTATCCCTAGGGAGAGGAGTAATTGTTCCTTAATTGTATGATAGGTAAATCCTCATTTAGCATGTTCAACTTGACCATAACTAATATTGTTAATTTGATAAAAATAAAAATAAATATATTTTTCTAACATTATAGCAGGCCTTCTATAGCCTAGAGTTTGCCAATGTTGTTTTTTTTAGTAAAAGTAAATTAAAAATATTTACTTATTCTTTGTCAGAATTTGTTAGAAATTAATGGAGAAAGTTAAGTTAGGATAGGATTGAGATTCTAATTCTAGATCTCAGATCCTAATATCTCGGGTGTGGTTGAAACCATCCCGTTAGTGTGAAAGCCTATATAATTAAGGCTCATCTCATTCAATGTAATAGAGATTGTGTGAGTGTGTTTGTACACTCTCCAGGTTCTCACCTGGAGAGCCATTTTCATTAATTTTATCATAGTATCGAGGCTCGGGATGTTAGAAATTAATGGAGAAAGTTAAGCTAAGATAGGATTGAGATTCTAATTCTAGATCTCAGATCCTAATATATTGGGAGTGGTTGAAACCATCCCATTAGTGTGAAAGCCTATATAATTAAGGCTCATCTCATTCAATGTAATAGAGATTGTGTGAGTGTGTTTGTACACTCTCCATGTTCTCACCTGGAGAGCCATTTTCATTAATTTTATCATTAAGATCGAGTCAGAAGAGCCGAGAGAGGTCATGGGCGTGGAGGTGAAGTGAAGGCGAGTTTGGTGGTCGTTCTCTAAGTCAAGCCTGCTGACCGCAAGTGGGAGGCATATCCCGTGGCCGTGAAGGCGTTTCGAAGGCCGTGAGGGCGCCATAAAAGCCGTGAAGGTCAGGGCCGTGAAGGCATTTTTCGAAGGCCGTGGAGGGCGTTTTACAAAAGTCGTGAAGGCGTTTTCTAAGGCCGTGAAGGCATATTTTTTCTCGGCGATGTCAGTTCGCGCCGTCTTTGGCCGTGGGCCGGGAAGGATAGTGGCCACTCTGCGTGGAGCGTGAATAGCAGGAGCGTTGCCACTGCTGCCAAGAGACGGCTAAACTTAGGTTCCCGTGCCACGTCCCTGTAGAAGACCATACGCCAGTAGACGGCGGGATCGGCAGCTCGCCCATTCCAGGAAAAGGGAAACAAAACTGCATTATAATTTCAGAAAAAAAACAGTCGGTTCAAAGAAGGGGGCACTCTCGATGATCTCGCTGTGACATGCATTGCTATCCCTTGCGATATTATTGCATTTAATGTTATTTTTTACCAGTACTGTTTTCTTACGAGATTGTTGCATTTAATGCTATTTTACAAGGACTGTTTTTCTGAGATGGTTTTAGTTAGTTAATTTGGGCATTGACTGGGCAAGGGCTACGCCGAAATCCTGGTTGGCACATCACAAACTTCTCTGTCTTTGATCTCTGCCTCAAACGGTGCCAGAAGAGCTTCCTGCCTGCGTGTGGAGGATCAAGCATGTGTTGATTGTCGTGATCTCAAGCAGCGCTGCCTTCTGAGCATCAGGCCGAGCCTGCCCTCTGTGTGGAAACGGAATGCTGCCGCCATATGCTGGTTGCTGTAGTGGAAAGTTGGTTAACGCTGCCTCATTCTTGCTAAACGCTGCCTTCCTGCCTGTGCGTTGCTTCTTCCAATCAGCTCCCCAAGCATATTCAAGGTGTAAATAGCGTACATCCACCCCAACGCCTCCGAGAAGTAACCTCTGGTGTGTCGATCTAGCTGAGACTGTAGACTTGCCACGTCTTAGCCTTCAAGATCATGTGTGTGTTTTGAGACAACGGACTTCTGGCCTCAAAAAAATTTTGGTGGCAGGACTTCTGATAGTTCTCGGTCCTCTGAAGGGTACAAATAGTGGGATGCGGAGTTTGACACACCAGAGTAGTGGTCGCAACAAAGATCGAAGGCCATTAGAGGGTCTGGCAGCGTAGGCCTACTAGTGATTTGGCCACGTTGAAGGATTGGGAACGGTTAGCTCATTTGCATAAGAGTGGGGGAGATTTGAGAGCCTAAGAGCTGAGGGCACTAAGCCCTACCTGGCATAGAAGCCATAGTCTACAAGGTTCTATTGTTGAAGAGATACGAAAGGGAGGATTCCCGCTTGTGTGGAAACAGGGTTGTTGGAGCTCATAAGAGGACCGAGTGGAGTCGAAATCTCGAAGCAAGACAAAACCAGATAAGTTGGGCCTTTTAACAACATGTCTATTTTTAGATATTTTTTCTGATGATGATGATGATGATGATATTCTCATGTTGGCATTTGGAGGCTTTAGCATGAGAAGTATTTTTAAGTCTGGAATTTTTTCAGAAAAACAATGTGGTTCTCTTGATGACCACGAGAAACAAGAGGCACAATCTGTTGTGCAAGATCCTGATATTGAAGAGTCACAAGTTGATCTTCAGGAGGGATGTAAAGATGAACAAAGTGTTGAAGATCAATTCGACGAGCCACATGAAGTTGATGGCGAAGACGTGGCAGAAGAAGACAAAGCTGGAGAGAATTTAAAATGTGATAATCTCATCAATATTTATGCATGTGCAGATGACAACATTGCTGAAATTTACATGCGTGACACCAGAAATGGTGAGAGAAAACAGTTTCCTATTAAGCCTGTCATAACTTTCAAAAGGGCGAGGATAAGTGTTCAAGATTTTTATCACTGGGGAAGAAATGAGGAGAAGTGATGAAGGAGAGTGGCCCGACGTGGAGAAGAGCCCGTGATCCTTTGCCAGATTGGAGAGCCCATGAGATGTGAGCGTTGCCAATTGAGGTGCTAGAACACTGGGCTCGGATTTGGCACTGCATGAGTGCGTGGAACGTTGTGGATCGAGCAACATGAAAGCGGTTTTCCGGTGGCGCCGCCTGGAGTTGTAGCAGATCGGACAGAGCTTTATCGATTAAGCCCGAGTGATTTGTCAAGGCAGTGAGCCTGTTTAAATTAAATCGTGAGCCTGTTTAAGCAGATTTGTCAAGGTCGTGAGGCTGTTTAAATCTATCTGTCCAATCCGTCTGTTCTCTGCGTATGTAAACTCTGATGTTGGAGAATTCTGGGTAGCATTCAGGTGCTTCCGATCTGTGTCACTCATTTAAAGCGTTAATTGGCTCCATTGCCGCTATTTCAAACATCTCGCCGTATCGATTAGAGGTCGACAGTACGCTAAGCCTTGCAACGATATTTTTGGAAGTAAATCTTCGATCATCTTTTCCAGCCACAAATTGGGAAGAAGAGAGATCTAAGAAGCTTGATTTATTCTCAGAGCCCGAGAGAATGGCCGATTTGTAATTGAAGAATTTGATTGAGGTCGATTTGAATTTTAGGCTTCGAACATGTGCAATCGCATCCCGAGATCGCGCAACCAATACAACAACTATGTCACTCCTGCATCAAAGTGGTGGATGGCGCTGTCTGTCACACAGAGATAATGTTTCATTATAGCTACTTCAGATTGCAGTTATATTTCCTATTTCGGTATTGCACTGCAGATTTCCGCCACACCGTGTGGATCAAGTCAAGGCAGTAGCCGTGGGTCGTTGGAGTTATTGGACGCGTCATGTGCTAGAAGTTCTGTTCATGTACATCCTGGCCTCCTATGTCACAGTTGTCGGCATTTTGAGTTATTTCTTGATGATTCCATAAATTCCATCTCCACTTTCATATTGAAGAGAATTAATGAAGATGCCCCCAATCTGGAGGAAGAGATTGATCGATTGGCCGATGATTTCATCTCATGTTTTCACGCCACTTTTCTAATGGAAAAGCAGCGGTCATATCGACAATATAAGGAGATGCTCTCGAGGTGTTTCAGACACTCTCCGTGTTCTCACCGGAGAGCCATTTTCATTAATTTTATCGTGTTTTTACAATGTTTACTCTCTTGAGTTGAGTGAGAGGTTTTCCTCAATTGGTGCCTTGGCACATATTTCCAAGAGGAGTGGTGGTCCACAAAGAGACAATAAATATCATATTTATAGTCACAAAATTATTAACAAAATATGCTCACTCCATTTGAGTATCATGAAAAAAGATAAATCTAGTTAAATTATTGACTCAAAATTCACTCACAACTTTTGAAAGGAATTGTTTCACAAAGTGGGAACCTCATTAACCACAAGTATCTCATACAATCCAATGAAGAATGGACAAAGTGGTAAAAAAATGCCTTGAAAGATATTTGAAGAACTTTGTGAATGACTGTGAATTGCGGTGACATAAATGGTTACACCTAGCATAATTTTGACACAACACTACCTATCACACGTAAACAAAAAGGACTCATTTTAACACTTTATATGAATAACTAACATTGTCAATTAAAAAAAATGTTGTTGTCAATTTCAAACTTCCTAATGTAAAAAATTATCTAATCACTTGTGGTGAGATCCTTGGAATCCTAAAGAATAATCTTGAATGAGAAAGTAATGAGATTCAAGAAAGTATTCTACACTAATGAAAAATAATTTATCTTAGAATGTGTTGATTATGCTCATGTTAGGTCTCAATAACACAATATTTCTAACAGCATTGATTTTCAATTATTATTAATTTTTGAAAACTAAAGAGAGAGCTACACAAAATTCTCTCTAAACTTATTAATAAAAAACAAAAAACATTTTCCTAGGGGTAACTCAATTTTTAATCAAAGTAATGTGAAATATGTGAAAACTAAGAGATCCAAGGTTCAAGCCCCCTTGTTTGTGACCTGGTTTATGGAGAGGAGGCCAGGCCATAGAACCCTAGAGGTTTACAAGTAATGAAGTTTACTAGTATTTACATGTCAAGCGGGCTCCTGGGTTCTTTTCGGATACAAAAAAAAAAAAAAAAAACTTATAAACACAAAATATTAAATAAATCAATTATTTTTTTTTAAATCATTAATTCAAAATCAATATAAATAAATAATTATTAATTACATAATTACTATATACATTAATAATAACATGAATGAAAAATAAATTAACATACATACATACATATATATATATATATATATATATATATATATGTATGTATATATTTACAAGGTAATTTAAATCTCTAAAAATATATTTAATTTCTTCATATTTAATATACTCAACATTAAAACAAGTGAAGTAGCTAGTACGTACCGCTTAGTTTTAATATAGCTATAAATTGGAGTGTGGATTGTTGAGAGGTTGTGAGTTGATTTGTTAAATTCTTCACTAAAAAAAAGATATTAAAGTGAAAATGTTGTGCTAAAGTGCTGCTTTATTTCATTGGAAATTTTTTGTCCCAATTGATATGGAAAAACTTAGTTTCCAGTGAATGAGATGTTAACTCCAAGAAATATTTTCAAAGGCACACAAGTAATGAAAGGAAAGTGGATCAATGTACTAAAATTTAAGACATTTAATATTTAATTTAGTTTAAATATAACTAAATTAAAAGACATCACTTAAGGAAACCTTAATGACAAAATCGAGTTAAAATTTAAACACACTTATAATAATATCAATAGTAGTTCAGCAACCACAATTCATAGCACCTATGCCCGACAATTCTGAAAGTTCCTAGATTGATCGTAAGATGGTAGATAACAGTTAAATGCAAAATCCAACTAAAATTGGATATTGAGAGGGACAAATGAGTATTGACTTTGACCTGAAAAGGAATCTAACCTCATGTACTTGATAGATCAACTAAGAAAGTTTTTGACTCTCAAGAAAAGTTGGATAAAAAACCATGGCCAAATATGTGTGTCCCAAGTGAATCCTATGCGTTTCTCTTACTCCTTTTGGTCCATTTCCTCATAAAATTATTTTCCTTGATGAATAAGTTGTGTTTCATGAAGAGAAGATCAATTATCTAATAGCCAACAAGACAATACAAACCATACTACTAGTTTTGCCATATTTAAACTGTATTTTGTTCTTACCATTGAAATTATGATAAATATATGTACAAAACATCCACAAAACATCGTAACATGAAGTTCGAGGTAATAAACGTTCAGGGTAATAAACTTCCACCGGAGCCATTAAATTTTCCTTAATATTTGTTCATTCACCTAGCCACAAAATTTGTTGAACATGACCTCTAAAGGAATATAAACTCATGTACTTGATAATCTAAGACTTTTTGTTGAATCTCAAACAAAGTTGGATAAAAAGGCACTTATGTTTGTTCTTCCACATGCAACTCTGTGTGTTGAAAGGAAATCCTCTATGTTGTTGTTGCTATTTTTTGTTCATTTCCTCAGAAAATTGTTTCCCTTGATGAATAACTTGTGTCTCATGACAAGAAGATCAATTATGTGATAACTAACAACACAATGAATGATATTGTTATATTTTCCATATTTATACCATATTTTTATTTTACCATAGCATTCATGATACATGTATGTAAAAAACATCATAACACAGTTCGGGGTAATAAACTTTCATCAAAATTGTTAAAGTTTCTATAGTAATAGGTTATTCACGTAAGCATAAAAAGTATAATTGTTGTAGAGGATAGATCGCATGGAAACCAAGCATGAAGATAAAAATGAAGTTTCCTGCTAGCAAATATGAACAAATTCAAATTCTTGCCGATTAAAAAACTCAAATATGGATGAAAATATAAACTCAACCCAAAAAAGTTCAAACCATACCTTTGAGAAAAAGGAACAACTTAACTCAAGAGCTCAATACCTTTGTGTAGCAACATAACCTTGTAAACCACAAGAGTTGTAATTTCAAGCATAACTATCACATTGCCTCGAGTCAAGCATTAAATTCAAAAAAGTCTGATCTAGACTAAAATTCTTAACAAAAAATTATTCAGTTATGAATTATCAATAAAAAAATAAGTGTACAAGGCCATACAATCCAAAAGATTGTTGTAGGAGTTTCATTGAAGGTAACACTTAATAAGTTCAAGTCACCAATTGTGAACCTACAATCAACATTGACAAGGACATCATTTGGCTTGGGATCCAAATAAAATACATTTTCTACAATACAATATAGCTCCAAAAATTAGAATATAAGTGCTCAATATGCAACATGATTTTCAACATCAAACATGCATGAACATGTCATCAAATCTTATGTGAACCCCACACACTATAAAATATATATTTTGGGACAATAAATAAATGTTAAGATCGTGTAAGAAAATATTCAATGGCAAAAGGGCATTGGTTTATCCATTATGAAAAAATGGAAATTCTACAACAGAGTCAAACTGAACTTGTATACAAAATCCACAACACATGCAAAAGTTCATGACTATGGATACTGTAAATGTGTGCCACTATAGTCAACCTTGTACCATAAGAGGAACTTTAGAAGCTCACAAAAGGTGTCATTTCTCATACTGGAAACCAAAAGAGCAACAAGGATAATTGATGATGTTCTGGTGTCAAATCATCATCAACCTTTATAATCTATTGTAGGTCTGACTCTATAAATTCAAATACCACATAAATGTATTTGAATTCTCTGTGTGATGGAGGTAGCATTCTCTCAGTGAGGGAAGTAGCATAAATGTCAGGATGTGGTAGCATGATATGCTTAATTTATACAACAATATGATATTATAAATGCTCAAAAATATTGGTTATTCTCTTAAGTGTGACGCTATTGGTTATCCTCTAAAGCGTGACTTTCTCCCATGTATTTGTATAGATTGTTATGAATACAACACAATAGTTTCCTTTGACAATCATCTCTTGAATCTTGTAGCGACTAGCCCCTTCATACTCTAAAGAAATCTTTGTAAGAAGAGTTATGCAACAGGGAAAATTTTAAGGATGAAAGTTTATCTTAAATTTTAGAAACCTTGGCGAATATTAATAGTCCCCAATATGTAAATTGTAAAAAAATTTATGATATTATTGTAAAAATATTTAGGTTTATAATTATTTTATATTACTATACATATAATTTTAGCGATTTTTAGGGTAAAACAATTTTATACTAAAAAATTTGGGCAAATCAATTTTTTTTTTTTTTTAAATGGAAATTGGTGAATCGTTTTTTTGGAAAAGGCATGGAAAATTAGCCCACCCGAATATTAGCGCTTAAAAGTTTCCCTGTTATGCAATCAAATTCCTTACTGTTGCAATGTAAGGTGCCAATAAACAATAAGAATCTAAAGAATGCTAAAAAGTTTAAACTCTATTACAATATAGTTTTCCAATGTTAAATTACTAAAGATATTAACAATATGAAATATTTCTAAGATTTAAAAAAATTACTAAAATTATTAAAAAAACTTGTTTAGCAAAACTTCTAACTAAATTGAAACATATTTACCCACCTATTATTCTTAAAAAAAAAAAAACTTATTTAACAAAACTTCTAACTAAATTGAGATGCATTTACCTACCTATTATTCTTAAACAAAATGACCCGAGTCATTGATGAATGGATTAGTATAACTCCCACTCCCACACTCAATCACTTCATATAAGATTTGAATTTAAACATTGATTTTACAATAACATTATTTTATTATTTATGCTTAAAAATAAATTGTTATTTTTCTCTTTGTAAATCAAAAGCTTTAAAATAAAATAAAGTTAAGTGTTCAAATTCTAACAATGTCCTTAATCTACCCTGATCCACTATTTAAAGGGGAAAAACTATAAATAGATTTTTTAATTAAAAAAATGTGAAGCACATATTATTTATTTAGTACGCTACTCGGTGCCTCCCAAAGACACATGATGACCACATAGCCGTTTTGGCATTCAGGCATGTTCACTTCCGGTGTCAGCGACTTCGTTGAGGGATAGAGCGTTGCATGCCATTCATTTGAGAGTTGAAGGTGTTGCACCTCAACTCTTCCATCTCCGTGTCGTCTTCTGAATCACGTCAACCACGTTCTCGAAATTTTGAATGCAATAGGGCAGCGCCGATGCTTCTCTTTCAGTGATCTTGGTGCCTCTCTTTTCCACGTCGACTCCCAAAACATTTAATTTACATTATTAAACTATTAATGAGTTACAAATTTTTAGTCAAAACAGAGTAAACTAATTCGAACTAAATACATAAATTTAAATAATAATAATAATAACAAATTTAATACAAAGTAATTTTTTTAATCAAAACCAAACTAATAACTAGTCAAACGTTAATTAATTTTGAGAAATGGAATTGAAAATACTGAATAAAAAATTGAAAAAATAAATTAATTAAAAATAGTTTAATTATTTTTTCTCTTCAAAATTGTTATATTATATTGAAAAAATGCAAAAATGCAAAAATGCAAAAAAAAAATTAAACTAAAAATAAAAATAATAAAAAAATGAAAAAAATCAAAATGTTAAATAAAAATGAAATAAAATTACAAAAAAAGAATTAGTAACTAATAGAAATGGAAGTTATTAAACAACCCATAATAAGACCTCAATCAATCACCTTCTAAATTAATAAACTTAAATAATAATAAAAATAATTTTAAAAAATGAATTCTTAATGTTAAACTATGGATAAACGAGTTAAAGTTTTGGTCAAACACAAACTAATTCACAGTTAAAGGCAAAACTAAATGCTTGATACCATGCATACTACATGTATAATAACTCTATGTTTGTTACATCAAAGTTGTTTCTATGATAGGTAAATTTGACCAATAAGATCTGTGTATTTTCGTCCTCCTCTCTCCAAATGAAAATTGACAAGGTAGCTCTGTCATGGAATTGTCTATGGAGGAGGACGAAAATAAACAGATCTCATTGGTCAAATTTTCCCAACCAAACCCATCATAGGAACACATTCAGTATAATAATTAAGTTTTATTAGGTTTTAAAAAATAAACCTCTAAAAATATCAGAATAGTAATTTCTTTATTTTTATATTTAAGTTTTATTAGGTTTTAAAAAATAAATCTCTAAAAATATTAGAATAATAATTTATTTATCTTTATATTTAAATATTTTAAAGTGAATTTATATTAAAAAATTTAATATTTATTATACAAAATTTTAATTGATCTTATTAATATATAAGTATTTTTTATTCTTTTATTATGATTATATAATATTATGATATCGTAAAAGATATAATTAGAAATATTTAGCAACAATGAAGAACTACACAAAGATGTGATAGAGCTTCAGCTAGAACGACACAAAGATGTGATGGAGCTTCATCTAGAGTGTAAGGAAATATTTAATTCTTGTAGATTGATCATGGAGTAATGTGGCTTTTGTGTCACCTTCTTTTAATCAATTTAATGGATTGGATGTGCCTATAATATATCAAATCTTTGGCCAAAATCAATGCCATTGCTATTGCTTACCCCAAAACGGAAAATTATTAGGACTTGGACGGTGATTTGAAGCATTCAAGGATTGATAGCTTTATCCACAATCCCAAGCCTGAGATCACAGAAGGTGTGTTTTGGATTTCACAGATACAACTTAGAAATTGGTTGGTGAATTCAAGATTGTCTACTTTAGAAGATAACTCGTATTCCAATTTTTTTTTTAATGTAATTGGAGTCACCACAGGTGATATGTGCTACCCATTTTGATTAAATTTCTTTTTTTCCTTTAAGAACTTTTATATTATCACGGTTCCAATATTTACAAAACTTAGAACCTAGAAGTTCAAAACTAGCATAGAGGGATTTCACGGGTACAACTTAGAAATATGTTGGTGAATTCAAGATTGTCTACTTTAGAAGATAACTCCTATCCCATTTTATTTTATTTTATTTTTTTATGTAATTGCAGTCACCACATGTGAGATGTGCTACCCATTTTGTTTAACTTTTTTTTTTTCTTCTAAAAAAACTTTTATATTATCATGGTTTCCATATTTACAAAACTTAGAACCTAGAAGTTCAAAACTAGTATAGAAATGAACTTAACCAGAAAATGATTAACGAAATTAGTTTTTTTTCTTGGAAGAGTGTCTCTCTTTCCACCTCTGGAAGAGTTTCACTCTACTCTAGTTCCACCTCTTTTATAGTTATTCTCCCAGACTGTACCGAAAGAATTGACAATAACGATTTTTTGAATACCCACAATGCCTTCTTCAATCCTAATAGTAGCCTAATTCTGCTCATTAATCGTTAAAATATATAATATAACAGGTGGAGTCAACTGTAGAGATTTGTATGCTGCATATGTATGCCCCTTTCTAGTGTCTCTGGGTGGCTTTAGATATCTATCATCTACATATTCTTATCAAGAAACAAATTTGCTGCACTCATAAACACTATACAATACTTGCATTGGAGTGAGTGATAAGAAAATCTTCCCAAATATTTTATTTCTTTAATATACACCTTTAATTTTTAAAAATAAATGCTAATTTTAATTTTAATAAAAATATTTAAAAAATTATTTAAATAAAATATAATGACAACTTTTAAACCATTTAATTCTAAAACAACTTTATTTCACATTACCGAAATTACCGAAATACGGTTTACAAAAGTTCTGCGAAATATTTGGTGACCTAATCGGTCTGAATAAATAATAAACCATTATCATCCAACCATACGGAATCAAAAGGTTTTCAAAATAAATAACACTTTATCAAATCATTATCATATTAGTTTAATTAAATATTATTAAATTAAAAAAAATTCTATTATTATTAAACAGAGTAATCACTGATGGGAGATGGCATAATAGTTTTTGGTTTACAGATTGGTGAGACACCTACTTGTTGCTTATTTATAATATAAAAAATATATATATAATTTGTCGATAAAAGGGAGGTGGGAAATCAAGTTGAATGGTAAACCATTCACATGAAACTTTTTATGAACCGAAATACTTATATGTTCAAGATTAGCTAGGTTTCCACAGGAAATCACTAGGGAAGGGAGAATTCTCCTCCCAACCATTGAGCACAATATTCCACTAGATCTCCCCCTGAGCCAATTTCCCTTAAGAACAGTCTTCCTTGGTCAGAGACCACACAAGTCTACACATAAACTCCACTGGTTCAACCAACTCAAGAATTTCTTTCCCAAAACTTTCACAGATTCACAGGTTTGTACAAAGATTCGATTGGCCATAACCATTCTAAGAATTTATCCATGGAAGTGTCAACATGCCTTACCTAAATAACATCATATCTGAGTTAATAAGTTCTCTTCTCCTCTTTATTCATTGCCTTAGGTACTTTCCTCTCATACCCTCTTGGATTTATTTTCCCAGCTGGGATATTTATCCCTAGGGAGAGGAGAAATTGTTCCTTAACTATATGATAGGTAAATCCTCATTTAGCATTTTCAACTTCACCATAACTTATATTGTTAATTTGATAAAAATAAAAATAATTAATTGTTTCTAACATTATAGTAGGCCTTCTATAGCCTAGAGTTTGCCAATGTTGTTTTTTTAGTAAAAGTAAATTAAAAATATTTACTTATTCTTTGTGGAGTTTTACAGTGTTTACTCTCTTGATTTGAATGAGAGGTTTTCCTCAATAGGTGCCTTGGAACATATTTCCAAGAGGAGTGGTGGTCCACAAAGAGACAATAAATATCATATTTATAGTCACAAAATGATTAACAAAATATGCTCACTCCATTTGAGAATCATGAAAAAAGATAAATCTAGTTAAATTATTGACTCAAAATTCACTCACAACTTTTGAAAGGAATTGTTTCACAAAGTGGGAACCTCATTAACCACAAGTATCTCATACCATCCAATGAAGAATGTACAAAGTGGTAAACAAATGCCTTGAAAGATATTTGAAGAACTTTGTGAATGATTGTGAATTGCGGTGACATAAATGGTTACACCTAGCATAATTGTGACACAACACTACCTATCACACGTAAACAAAAAGGACTCATTTTAACACTTTATATGAATAACTAACATTGTCAATTAAAAAAAATGTTGTTGTCAATTTCAAATTTCCTAATGTAAAAAATTATTTAATCACTTGTGGTGGGATCCTTGGAATCCTAAAGAATAATATTGAATGAGAAAGTAATGATATTCAAGAAAGTATTCTACACTAATGAAAAATAATTTATCTTAAAATGTGTTGCTTAGGCTCATGTTAGGTCTCAATAACACAATATTTCTAATAGCATCGATTTTCATAAATTATTAATTTTTGAAAATTAAAGAGAGAGCTACAAAAAATTCTATTTAAAATTATTAATCATAAACAAAAAAAATTGTCCCACGGGTAGCTCAATTTTTTATCAAAGTAATGTGAAATATGTGAAAACTACGAGATCCAAGGTTCATTACATGTCAAGCGGGTTTGTGGGTTCCTTTAGGATACAACAAAAAAAACTTATAAACACAAAATATTAAATAAATCACTTATTTTTTTAAATCATTAATTGAAAATCATTATAGACAAATAATTCTTATTTTCAACATTACTATATATATTAATAATAACATGAATGAAAAATAAATTAACATAAATTTTTATTTTTATATACATATATTTTAATTTACAAGCTAATTTAAATCTCTAAAAATATATTTAATTTCTTTATATTTAATATACGAAAAATTAAAACAAGTGTAGTAGCTAGTACCTGTAGCTTAGTTTTAATATAGCTATAAATTGGAGTTCTAGATTGTTGAGAGGTTGTGAGTTGATTTGTTAAATTCTTCACTAAAAAAAGGATATCAAATTGAAAATGTTGTGCTAAAGGGGTGCTTTATTTCACTGGCAATATTTTGTCCAAATTGATATGGAAAAACTTAGTTTCAGCTGAATGAGATGTCAACTCCAAGAAATATTTTCAAAGGCACGCAAGTAATGAAAGGAAAGTGGATCAATATACTAAAATTTAAGACATGTAATATTTAATTTAGTTTAAATATAACTAAATTAAAAGACATCACTTAAGGCAACCTTAACTGAGTTAAAATTTAAACAAACTTATAATAATATCAATAATAGTTCAACAACCATAATTCATAGCACCTATGCCTTACAATTCTGAAAGTTCTTAGATTGATTGTAAGGTGGTAGATAACACTTAAATTCAAAATCCAACTAAAACTGGATATTGAGAGGGACGAATGAGTATTGACTTTGACCTGAAAAGGAATCTAACTTCATGTACTGGATAGATCAACTAAGAATTTTTTTTGACTCTCAAGCAATGTTGGATAAAAAACCATACCCAACTATGTGTGTCCCAAGTGAATCCTTTGCGTTTCTATTGATCCTTTTGGTCCATTTCCTCATAAATTTATTTTCCTTGATGAATAAGTTGTGTTTCATGAAGAGAATATCAATTATCTAATAGCCAACAAGAAAAGACAAACAACACTACTAGTTTTGCCATATTTAAACTGTATTTTGCTCTCACCATAGAAATTCTGATAAATATATGTACAAAACATCCACAAAACATCGTAACATGAAGTTCCAGGTAATAAACGTTCAAGGTAATAAAATTCCACCATAGCCATTAAATTTTCCCTAATATTTGTTCATTCACCTAGCCACAAATTTTTTTGAATCTGACCTCTAAAGGAATATAAATTCATGTACTTGATAATCTAATGTAACATACACCAAAAAATTCACATGGAAATGCCAAGAGTTAAATTTTTTTATACAAGTTACCCACGGGTAACTATCTAAATCACTATTAAATATTCCTTACTCATCATTACATAGAATGTTCACCTGTAACCTTAGAATAAGAATAGTAAGTTGCTTAACCATTAACAACCTCTATTGTCGTACATTAACATAATATTGCATAATGTAACCTTCCACTTATTTCATTATTCATGTAGTCATCACATACTTGACATTATGAACATCACAACAAGAAAGGAATCAACATCATCAATTTGACACAATAATCAATCACATCATTGAACACCAATATACCCTGGAAACCCCGTACGGTGAAAACCAGCAAACATTTAATTTTATTATTAAACACTTGTGAGGGTGTTCAACCCTCACTCAATGTCTTATAAGGGAGACCATCCCTTAACCATCGTTATAAATCTTACAAATAAATTTACAAATATCTAGCTTAAAGCCATTACAATAAATATGATAGCATTTACCCACTAATCTTCATATCTTCATATCTTGGTGGCATGGATGTACCTACAATGGACCATCATACATTGGATCATCCTGCATCTCACACTTATCTACATGAACCATAATCATTTACCTGCCACCAGGTTAAGCATAATATTTCCTTTGTACATGTCACCATCATTCCCTGCTAATGATGCCTTCAACATACATTGATGTCAAGATTCATAAAATATTAATCAACCATTTTATCAATCTATGCTAGAGAAGCTTCTCCATCTACTCATGTATATTCATGACATGAAAGTAAAATATCTTGACATGCTTCCTTTAATGGCACATATTTCATATGCGCTAGTTATAAGTCATCACATTAACTAATGTTTCCCTCACATAAGCACAGATTCTTGCAAGACAATAGCTACATCTCCCAGCATTTCTTTAAAAGAACTGATACACGATATTCTTGCATGCAATTTACATAAATTTAATTAAAATAAATAATCCTTAAGCTATTTCTTTTTGTGCATGGAAGGAAATATAACATAACAAATGTTACTCCCATGCATGCAAATGCATATAGATTCCAAAAGAGTCTTCCCAAAGGAATGCTTACATAACAGAGCACATAGCTTCCAAAGGAGTCTTCCCAAAGGAATTATTAACACAAGAGAGCATGCAAACGCATGTTGCTTAACACAAGTTAGCATGAAAATGCATAACGCTAATGTAATAAAGCATACAAATACATGTCTTCTTATGTAGTCAACACAACATGCTATATTTTCCCACATACAAATATGTATATTCTTTCCAATGAAAGCTAATACAAATATTGCATGCCTATGCATGATCTTATTCCAAACGAAACTTAACATAATATTTATGATAGTGTAAAGTACTCGCATACAAGTTTTCCTAAGGAAACATGATAAGTCAATATTTCTTCTATCCATGCAAAGAACATATCTCTATAACAAAATGGATATTATTTGCACATGCAGAGCTTATCATAATAGCTCTTCTTTAATGTACGTAACACAAATTCCCTTCTTGGAATGACACCTCATTAACTATTATTTCCATGTAAGGATATACATAATTATTTCTCAAAAGGAAGTTAATATAACTTAGTTTCTTTATGTAGTTATCATGCTTCCCTTTCACGAAATTATGATAGATAACCATCTTTTATGCACAAAACTAGGAAACCATAACAAGGTTAACTTATCCTTCTATACACCTAAGTCAATAACTAGCCATGGGATATTTTTAAGAGGTTACCCTTTTCAAGAAGGTACCATAACTAACCCTTATTTTGTGCATAAGAACTAAGAAGACTTTTTTTTTAAATTATTAACAAAGTTAACATTTTATACAACAAATCATGCAATTAAATCAAAATACCCAATATACAACACAATAATAACTTGCTCTTTTACCTACCATAAGATGTAACTTTTGCAAACTCTTGCAAAGGAAATTAACACAATGGACTTATCTTTCACTCGCAAGATAAAGATATTCTTTCCAAAGACAATCATATGACTTATGTTAATTATGCGTATATGACTTTTAGAAGGTAATTCCATAGGATATTACCTTTAACCACAATTACGCATTTTCACCTTAAGAAGGGAAATCCCAACTTATTATATCTTCCCATGAAATATTTTCTGCAAATTGGAAAATAAGTAAGGTAAATAGTCAACAATGAATTTGTTTCAGTGACATCCCATTAAACTAATGAAATGCCCTTTTCTTGGAATATGTAACCTATCCCAAGATATATGAGAAAGATCATTATTATTCTTTACTATTTTCTGATAATATTTTTCCATAAAAGCTATCTATCTATATATATATATATATATATATATATATATATATATATATATTATGTCTTTCAACTCAGAAAGAAAAAGATTATATAATAAAAAAAAATATCCAAGATTACTTATCTTGGCAGTCGACTCTTATCAAAGAAAAGGAATGGCATCATAGCCTTGGAGCACTGGCAAGGTTTAAACTTGCCACAATTTTTCTGAATCTTCCCTGCGATTCAAACCTCTGTCGACTGAGTTATTTTTCTTTGACGCTATGCAATTGCAACAGTTGCTGCTTCCAACCAAACCAAAAGGTGAGGTATTATTGTTGTCTGGCCCAGCTACTTATTTCTCCTTCTGACTCCGGATCAATCAATTATAGACGAAATTGTGAGAACAAAGAATTTCTCATACAGAGATTGACTGTAGGGGCATTCACCGGATATTTCACCTTTACTAGAAAGGATGAATCCGGAGGCTACTTGGCCCTTCTACAGACTCTGCCTAAAGAAATAAAATGTAATCACAAAGATCCGACCAATGAAAGTATTTGTTTTAACTGCAAATTATTCATTGATCCAACTTTAATGTGTGAATAGATAAGTATCCATATTCTGCAAATGAAGTGTAGAGGTTTGATGATGAACTGATAAATTTTGTTCTCTGTTTAAACCTGCTTGGGAAAATTTTTCTTATAAAAATTTACTGTTTAAAGGAGCAGAATCTGTAAATATGCAGCAAAATTATACAGTATGACAACAAATAATTGTTTAAGCGGTTCACCCCTCTCTTGGGCTACCTCTCACTGGTCCAAAAAGTCTCAATAGTCCCTTTCTGATTAAATGCTCAAAATGTGAATACAACTGTATAGAAGCCTCAGATGGAAAAATACACTGCAAAAATAGATTCAGAAGGCTCAAATCTGTATAAGATGACTAAACAATCACCTCCATTGGATGATGGTAGTCCAAAACAACTCTTCTTCCCTTAGGCCCTGGTGGCTTCACGACCAAAAATGCTGGTAAATTATTTGTTAGAGCGCCCTGATGGCTCTGCAAACACTTCCAATAGCTTCAGAATGCTTTCTACACCCAAAATAAAATAAAAATTCGTCCAAAAAGGACTTTCCTAGCCAAAGTTATGGCTAACTGAAGTTGGCCCTTCAAAAGCTCCGCTAACTGTGGAGAATTGGAGTTAACTGCAGTTAAAATAGCAACTTCCCCCAAATCTGTCGGACGCGCTTCAAATTCGGCGGCAACATTAAATATGACAGTTAGAAAAAAATCCGCGTTCACATGCGGCCCGCCACGTTTTATGTGACATCAAACGGTTTTAAAAAACTGCAATGTTTTATCCGCCGGAATTAACGTTCACATAACACTATTCAAACCCACGTAATAGCACATGTTATGTGATCACATAACTATTAACTTATCCGCTTCAACCTTTGTAATACAGCACGTTGAATATACCACGTGCCTTGACACGTAAACCAACCCATAGCCACGTTTTTTAAAGCACACGCTCTTTAAAATTTAACCCAAAACTTTGGGTTTGTGGGTTTTAAACCCATTTCATAAAATTTCATTTTTAGAACATCAAAAACATTACGTTGCCATATGGCTTTTATTTAATATATATGTGTGGTTTTTAATATTTAGATTTTTAATAAAGTTTAATTAAATTTTAAAATTAATTAAAACATATAATTAATTAATATAATATATGATTAATTAAATCATATAAAATATTAAAAACTATATATTTTAATTAATTTATTAAACTTTAATAAAAAAATAAAATTATTCCAACACATAATATTAAAAAAATTTCCTTTCAAAATTAAAGGTTATTGGGCGATTTCAAAATGCAATATCTCCTCCATACGGTAACGGATTTCAGTACCGTTTGCGGCGTTGGGATCGTATCACCGAGCTCTTTCTAGTCGATCTGTTTCAGAGCAATTTTGAGCAACTTAATTTTTGAGCATTTTTCTTCAAGAGACTTGATCTCCTGATCACACCTCCCAAATGGGAAGCTTTTGGACCCTCAAAAGCTTTCTGATTACTGAAACTGATGATGTGGAGACTGATTCTCCACTCTTCCACCTTTGAACAATTGAAATCTGCCTAATTTCATCAAATGAAGCTTTTGAGAAAAAGATAGTCTGTCTCTGGAATCAACTGATCAACCATTGCTTAGATTGATGGAGTCATGTTGCAAATGATTAAAATTTTCAAAACAGCAATTGTAATCTGCAAAAAACAAAAATTTTCTACACTGATCAAACTTCCCAAAAGACTTCAAATAACCTTCACCTTGCAAATTGTTCCCATGGCGAATTCTACCATTCTAAAACCAACTTTGCCCCATGCTGAATGGTGTGTCCTTCTTGCTTGCACTGCTTAGCTTTGACACTTCATTCTCTGCATTGGCTGACCCAAAAGGTAATTCGTGCAACATAACATCATCTTTTTTCAAAGAAAAACTGTTATCAAACTG
Source organism: Pinus albicaulis (assembly GCA_034641835.2). Classification (NCBI taxonomy): domain Eukaryota; kingdom Viridiplantae; phylum Streptophyta; class Pinopsida; order Pinales; family Pinaceae; genus Pinus; species Pinus albicaulis. The sequence continues at coordinate 64,493 of JAXQQM020072328.1, forward strand.
AGACAAATCATTAGCAACATCAAAAGAATGCGAATGCTCAAAATCTGGTCGTTTTAACATCAACAAAGTTAGACTTTGACTTGCATTAACCAGTATTTTCAATTGACCTGCATGGAGTAATGAAGATTCCAGCTTCTTCTTGTGAGCTCTCACAATGTACTCTTTACCATCTTTGAACAAGTGATACTTGTTTTCATGGCGATGAAAGATGGCCTTCCTGTCAAATAAATAAGGACTTCCCAAAACAATACCAGATATATCAAGCGGCACCACATCAAGTTCCACTGTGTCAATAAAGTGTGCAGTTATTGCAAAGTGCAATATGCAGTTCCTTGAAACTTGCAAATTGGCATCCTTGCATATCCATCCAAGTGGATAAGGCTTTCGATGTGGAATGGTCTCAAGTTTAAGCTGCTTGACCAAATCTTCAGATATAAGATTTTCTTGTGACCCACTGTCAAATAGTGTGTCAATTTTGGTATGTTTGGAAATTACCCTCACATGGAAAAGCTCTATCCTCCTCTTTTCATCATGAGTATCTTTGTGACAATTCAAAGAGCTAGAACTAGGAATTATGTCTTGCACCACTTCTTTCCCCTTAATGTTCTTTAAAACCATGCCTATGCTTTTTGTCTCATCTCCCGAGTCTGACCCTAAGTCTTGCTCAATTGTTGCTATAGTTTTCTCCTTTTCTTTGGTCTTTTTTTTGTTCTTGAATTTTTCTGGTTTCATTTCAGGATGAAGCTTCCAACAATGATCTTCATCATGACTAGTCTTAGAACAGTTCTTGCAAAAGAACTTTCCTTTTTCCTTTCTTGAATTAGCAACTCTTCTCTTTCCTTTGTTTTTAAAATTACTATCCTCATCAAAAGTATTCTTTCCTCTAGCTTCTAAATGTGTAGCCTGCACACAGACTTCATCTAAGCTGGTAGGATTGAACAATAGAATAGTATGTTGCAAATAATTGTGCAAACCTCCTATGTATTTCAACAAGGTGTCTTGACTTTGTAAGTCTACTCCAAGTAGAAGTGCTCTCCTTTTAAACTCTTGGGTATAATCTTGCACATTTTGACCCTTAAGTTGCCTAAAATTTTGCCAATTCATGATTTCTTTCTGAATATGAGCAAGAGGATAAAACTGTTTCTTTATAGCAGTAATAAACTCATTCCATGTTAGAGTTATCTTACCATGCCTTTTAATTTCATCCCTGGTCTTGGCTTCCCACCAAACCAAAGCTGCTCCATCCATTCTTAAAGATGCTAATTGAATTTTAGTGTCATCATCATGTAGATTATGAATTCTTAGATAGACTTCCAGCTGTCTAATCCAGTTATCCAATTTTTCTGCATTAACATCACCATTAAACATCGACAACTCAAACTTTACATCAAGCTTTAACAAAGGATTTTTAAGAGATGATTTTGTTTTGTGTGACTGATTAACAGAAGTAGAAGAGGATGATGTGGAGGAAGAGGATGACGATGGAGATGAAGGATCACCATTTCCTCCATTCTCTTTCTTAGACTCATCTTCTTCTTTTTGGTTTGTAGACCCTTCTCCAGCAATCCTATCATTTCTCTCCTGGTTCCTCCTGGTATAGGATCCTAACCATCTCAGTCAAGTCCAAGAAAGCTTTTATAAAGACTCTTTCTTCTTCCTTGGGATCCATTTCCTGATGTACTTCTCCTTCTCTGGATGACATGTTTGTGGCCGATTCTAAGGCTATTGAGAATGAAATGGAAGGTGGATGTAATGGCACTCTAGCCCTCCTTGGTTGAGGATTAACTTTTTCTCTAACCAATTGACCTTCCCCTCTTTGCAATTTCAGCCTAGTAAGCATCAAATTTTGGAGAATAATACAATTTACTTGCACAAATTTCACAAACTCTTAAGAAAAACCTTGTGCTCTGATACCAACCTGATCTGAAATTGTGAGAACAAAGAATTTCTCATACAGAGATTGACTGTAGGGGCATTCACTGGATATTTCACCTTTACTAGAAAGGATGAATCCAGAGGCTACCTGGCCCTTCTACAGACTCTGCCTAAAGAAATAAAATGTAATCACAGAGATCCGATCAATGAAAGTATTTGTTTTAACTGCAAAGTATTCACTGATCCAACTTTAATCTGTGAATAGACAAGTATACATATTCTACAAATGAAGTGTAGTGTTTTGAAGATGAACTAACAAGTTTTGTTTACTGTTTAAAAGTGCTTAGGAAAAGTTTTCTTATAAAAATTTACTGTTTAAAGGATCAAAATCTGAAAATATGCAGCAAACTTATACAGTATGATAGTAAATAATTGTTTAAGCGGCTCACCGCTCTCTTGGGCTACCTTCGCTGGGTCCAAAAGCCTCTAATTAGGCTTTTTCTCCTTTGATTAAATGCTCAAAATGTGAATACAAATTTATAGAAGCATCAGATGGCAAAATACACTGCAAAAATAGATTCATAAGGCTCAAATCTGTATAAGATGACTAAACAATCACCTCCATTGGATGATGGTAGTCCAAAACAACTCTTCTTCCCTTAGGCCCTGGTGGCTTCACGACCAAAAACGCTGGTAAATTCTCTGTTAGAGCGCCCTGATGGCTCTGCAAACACTTCCAACAGCTTGAGAATGCTTTCTACACCTAAAATAAAAAAAAAATTCGTCCAAAAAGGACTTTCCTAGCCAAAGTTATGGCTAACTGAAGTTGGCCCTTCAAAAGCTCCGATAACTGTGGAGAACTGGAGTTAACTCTAGTTAAAATAGCAACTTCCCCCAAATCTGTCGGACGCGCTCCAAATTCGGCGGCAACATTAAATATGACGGTTAGAAAAAAATCCGTGTTCACATGTGGCCCGCCACGTTTTATGTGACATCAAACGGTTTTAAAAAACTGCAATGTTTTATCCGCCGGAATTAACGTTCACATAGCACTATTAAAACCCATGTAATAGCACATGTTATGTGGTCACATAACTATTAACTTATCCACTTCAACCTTTTTAATACAGCACGTTGAATATACCACGTGCCTTGACACGTAAACCAACCCATAGCCACGTTTTTTAAAGCACATGCTCTTTAAAATTTAACCCAAAACTTTGGGTTTGTGGGTTTTAAACCCATTTCATAAAATTTCGTTTTTAGAACATCAAAAACATTACATTGCCATATGGTTTTTATTTAATATATATGTGTGGTTTTTAATATTTAGATTTTTAATAAAGTTTAATTAAATTTTAAAATTAATTAAAACATATAATTAATTAATATAATATATGATTAATTAAATCATATAAAATATTAAAAACTATATAGTTTAATTAATTTATTAAACTTTAATAAAAAAATAAAATTATTCCAACATATAATATTAAAAAATTTTCCTTTCAAAATTGAAGGTTATTAGGCGATTTCAAAATGAAATATATCCTCCATACGGTAACGGATTTTAGTGCCATTCACGGTGTTGGGATTGTATCGCCGAGATCTTTCCAGTCGATCTGGTTCAGAGCAATTCTGAGCAACTTCATTTTTGAGCATTTTTCTTCAAGAGACTTGATCTCCTGATCAGACGACATCCAAAGTTGGAGGTAAAGTGCTCATCCAGCTTGGGGTTTCAGAAAGACAAACATGGAATAGAAAATACCATCATGGACCAAAGCCATCCGCCACATAACACAAGCTTTTCCCTTTTGCAATTCTGGCTTGTCCAGAAATGCTCACTCTGCAGACTCCCCATATTACACCCAACACCTTTTTAAAACTTCTCCAAAGATCCCCAGTAAATAACGAATTCCTAGGTCGTTATCAAGAACGTAAATTCGTTTTACATCAAACCAATTCTTGATTAAAAGTTTTAATTAATATTTCTTTATTAATTCCACGTGGTTTTATGGATGTTACATCTAAGACTTTTTTGTTGAATCTCAAGCAAGGTTGGATAAAAAGGCACTAATGTTTGTTCTTCCACATGCAACTCTGTGTGTTGAAAGAAAATCCTCTGTGTTGCTATTGCTAATTTTTGTTCATTTCCTCAGAAAATTGTTTCCCTTGATGAATAAGTTTTGTGTCATGACAAGGAGATCAATTATGTGATAACTAACAACACAATGAATGATATTACTAGATTTTCCATATTTATACCATACTTTTATTTTACCATAGCATTTATGATAAATGTATGTAAAAAGCATCATAACATAGTTCGAGGTAATAAACTTTCATCAAAATTGTTAAAGTTTCTATAGTAATAGGTTATTCACATAAGCATAAAAAGTATAATTGTTGTAGAGGATAGATCGCATGGAAACCAAGAATGAAGAATAAAAATGAAGTTTCTTGCTAGAAAATATGAACAAATTCAAATTCTTACCGATTAAAAAACTCAAATATGGATGAAAATATACACTCAAGCCAAAAAATTTCAAACCATACCTTTGAGAAAAACTAACAACTTAACTCAAGAGCTCGATACCTTTTTGTAGCAACATAACCCTGTAAACCATATAGTTGTAATTTCAAACACAACTATCACATTGCCTCAAGTCAAGCATTAAATTCAAACAAGTCTGATCTAAACTAAAATTATTAACAAAAAATTATTCAATTATCAGTTATCGATAAAAAAATACGTGTACAAGGCCATACAATCCAAAATATTGTTGTAGGAGTTTCATTGAAGGTAACACTTAATAAGCTAAAGTCACCAATTTTGAGCCTACAATCCACATTGACAAGGACATCGTTTGGCTTGAGATCCAAATGAAACACATTTGCTACAATACACTATTACTCCAAAAATTATAATATAAGTGCTCAATATGCAACATCATCTTCAACATCAAACATGCATGAACATGTGATCAAATCTTATGTGAACCCCACACACTATAGAATATATATTTTGGGACAATAAATAAATGTTAAGACCGTGTAAGAAAATATTCAATGGTAAAAGGGCATGGGTTTATCCATTATGAAAAAATGGAAATTCTACAACAGAGTCAAACTGAACTTGTATACAAAATCCACAACACATGCAAAAGTTCATGACTTATTAAACTGTAAACACATGCAAAAGTTGATGACTATGGATACTGGAAAAGTGTGCCATTATAGTCAACCTTGTACCATAAGAGGAACTTTAGAAGCTCACAAAAGCGGTCATGTCTCATACTGGAAACCAAAAGAGCAACAACAACATTATTATCTAAGAGGAATACCTGTGTGTGTGTGTGTGTGTGTGTATATGTGCTTGAAGAAGTTTGTATCAGGATAATTGATGATGTTATGGTGTCAAATCATCATTATCATTTATAATCTATTGTAGGTTTGACTCTATAAATTCAAATAAAACATAAATGTCTTTGAATTCTCTTTGTGATGGAGGTAGCATTCTCTCGGTGAGGGAGGTAGCATGATATATTTGATTTCTACAATGTTAGGATGTGGTAGCATGATATGCTTGATTTCTACAACAATATGATATTACAAATAGTTGATTGTTGTGGATACAACACAATAGTTTCCTTTGCCAATCATATCTTGAATCTTGTAGCAACTAGCCCCTCCATCTCTTGAATCTTGTAGCGACTAACCCCTTCATACTCTGAAGAAATATATCTAGGAAGAGTTCTGCAATCAAATTCAACAACATGCACATTAGATTCCTTATTGTTACAATGTGAGGTGCCAATAAACAATGAGAATGTAATGAATGTTATAAAGTTTAAACTCTATTACAATATAGTTTTCCAATATTGAATTACAGAATATATTAGTAATATGAAATGTTTCTAGGATATTAGCAACATGTTAACCAAGCTCGTGATCATGGCTACCTTAACCAGGTCGTTCACCCTGAGCTTGAGAGATCTAGTATATGTAGAAAGTGATGAAACACAGAGTTACGGATACCTAGTCACCTTGCTCGAAGATTCGATAAATTCTTCCTGCTCTTCTTTACCTATTCCTATGCAGAGTTTAGAATATAAACAATTTGTTTCGTAGATGGAACAAAGGTTTGAGTTTCCGAATTATGAACTCAAAAGTTCTAAAATCACTCACCCTACAAATGGAAATGGAAAAGGAAAAGGCAATTACATGTTAAAACAGAGAAATTTTTTTTCTCTATTATATAATAATAATAACTCAATTAATCAAGTTTTAAATAAATAAATATAAATAATAATAATAAATAGAAAAATTTAATTTACATTGTTAAACTATTAATGAGTTAGAAATTTTTAGTCAAAAGTAAAGTAAACTAATTGAGATCTAAAAGTAAGAACTCAACTAATCAATTTTAGATAAATAAATTTAAATAATAATAATAAATAACAAATTTAATTCATATTATAAAACTATTAATAAATTACAAAAATTTTAATCAAAATCAAACTAATAACCAGTCAAAGGCTAATTAATAGAAATGAAATTGAAAATACTGAATTAAAATATCATAGAAAAAGGCACTAAAAAAAATTATTGAATTTTTTTTTTAATTATTTTTTCTCTTCAAAAGTTTTCATATTAAAAGTGTTGCAAGACATTGCTAAGGTCTATGAATCGGGAAATTTGGCTCAAATTAAGACAAAAATTCATGGTTGGGAAATACAAACAGACAGTGAGGATGAAGATATGGAATATCATATTTCCAAAATGGATTTTATAACAGATCCAAGGAGCACTCGGGGTTAGGTGTCCCTCTTTCAACAATCGGTGAAGACCTATTCGAAGATGAAATGCCTTCTTGCAAAAGCACTGGCATGTAAAGAGGAAAAGAGCATCAATTCTTCAATTATGTTTGAATTGCAACAAATGAAGCTGGACATGCATGCAATGTTCAAAGCTCAGATTCAGCTAAATGACAGGGTTGGTAAGATAGAAAACTAGCTGCAAATAACACAATGTAGTGAGCAGGTGCTGGGTACTACTGCTAACGCTCCAACACCTGTAGTTTCGTCTGTGGATCTTTCTGGTTAAATGTTTATATTTCTATATAATTTTGGAGTTCATCAGTTTAACTACTTGTTTTATTTATAAATATTATGGACATACTGTAGTTATTAAAGCTGTAAGTAGAAGGATAAGACAATTTCATTTTTGGTCTGCCTTTAACTCGATATGGTGGCCAACAGACCTGGTTTCCTCCAAGCAGGTTGAGGTCACTGTATTTGTTTTATTTTGTATGGCAATTTGCCCTATATAAATTTGAAAATAGAAAGGTACTACAAAGCTTACAAAAAAAAAAAGTTATAATTCATGAAAATAGAAATAATAGAAAAATGAAAAAAAAAAACAAAAAACAAAAAAACAAAAACAAAATATTAAATAAAAAGGAAATAAAACAACAAACAAAAAATGAGTAACTAATAGAAATGGAAGTTACTAAATAACTCATAATAAGATCTCAACCAATCACCTTCTAAATTAATAAATTTAAATAATAATTAAAAAAAAATTTAAAAAAATGATTTCTCAATGTTAAACTATGGATACATGACTTAAAGTTTTGGTTAAACACAAACTAATTCACAGTCAAAGGAAAAATTGAATGCTTGATACCATGCATACTACATGTATAATAACTATATGTTTGTTACATTGACCAATAAGATCTGTGTATTTTCGTCCTCCTAGCTCCAAATAAAAATTGACAGGTGGCTCTGCAACTGTCATGGAATTATCTAGGGAGAGGACGGAAATACACAGATCTCATTGATCAAATTTTCCCAACCAGACCCATCATAGGAACACCTTTGGTGTAATTATTAAGTTTTATTAGGTTTTAAAAAATAAATCTTTAAACATATTAGAATAATAATTTATTTATTTTTATATTTAAATATTTTAAAGTCAATTTATATTAAAAACTTTAATATTTATTATACAAAGTTTTAATAGATATCATTAATATGTAAGTATTTTTTATTCTTTTATTATGATTATATATTATTATGATATCGTAAAAGATACAATTAGAAATATTTAGCAACAATGAAGAACGACACAAAGATGTGATGGAGCTTCATCTAGAGTGGAAGGAAATATTTAATTCTTGTAAATTAATCATGGAGTAATGTCGCTTTTGTGTCGCCTTCTTTCGCCTTCTTTTAATCAATCCAATGGATTGGATGTGTCTATAATCTATCAAAGTTTTTTCCAAAATCAACGCCATCGGTGTTGCTTAGCCCAAAATGGAAAATTATGGGGACTTGGATGGTGATTTGAAGCAGTCAAGGATTGATAGTTTTATTCACAATCCTAAGCTTGAGATCACAGATGGTGTGTTTGGGATTTCACAGGCACGACTTAGGAATTGGTTGGTGAATTCAAGATTGTCTACTTTAGAAGATAACTCCTATTTTTTTTTTTCTTTTTTTCTTTTTTAATATGTAATTGCAGTCATTGGTGAGATGTGATACCGATTTTGCTTAAATTTCTTTTTTTTTCTTCTAAAAGAACATTTATATTATTATGGTTCCCATATTTACAAAACTTAGAACCTAGAAGTTCAAAACTAGCATAGAAATGAACTTAACGAGAAAAGTATTGATGAAATTAGATTTTTTTCCCCGTAAGAGTGTCTCTCTTTCCACCTCTAGAAGAGCGTCACTCTACTCCAGTTCCACTTCCTCTGTCGTCATTCCCATTCCTCTTTCTCCGACACTGGATTGTGCCAAAGGAATTGACAATGACGTTTTTCTGAATAACGAACGTGCCTTCTTCAATCCTAATAGTAGCCTAATTTTGCTCATTAGTCGTTAAAATATAAAAGGTGAAGTCCTCTTCAGATATTTGTATGCCCCTTTCTACCTTCTCTAAGTGGCTTTAGATATCTATCATCTACATATTCTTATCTGAAAATAATTTTGCTGCACTCATAAAAACAATACAATACTTGAATTAGAGTAAGTGGCAAGACAATCTTCCCAAATATTTTATTCCTTCGCTATACTTTACACTTTTAAAGACAATTAATAATTTAAATTTTAACAAAAATATTTAAAAAAAAATGAATAAAATAAATAGTAACTTTTAAACCATTTAATTCTAAAACAACTCTATTTCACATTACCAAAATTACCGAAATACAGTTTACAAAAGTTCTGCAAAATCTTTGGTAGCCTCATCTTTCTTAATAAATAATAAATGGTTATCATCAAACCATATGGAATCAAAAGGTTTTCAAAATAAATAATGCTTTATCAAATCATTATCATATTAGTTTAATTAAATAATATTAAATTAAAGCAATTTCTATTATTATTAAACAAAGTAATGATTGATGGGAGATGGCATAATAGTTTTTGGTTTACAGATTGGTAAGACACCGACTTGTTGCTTATTTTTAATGTAAAAAAAAAATTATAATTTGTCGATAAAAGGAGGTGGGAAATCAAGTTGAATGGTAAACCATTCACACAAAGCTTTATGCGTTTCAACGAAAACATCGGAATCCAATTTTCTCTGCAGGGTGGAAGACTTTTTGACAGATGAGCACAAATGTGTTTCAACGACAACATCGGCTGCCAATTTTCTCCTCGGAGCTGGAACACTTTTTTACTAATGACCAATGTAACATTAACTTTGTTATTAAATACATATATTCTTTTAATAGAACGGACGGAGAATTGATTCTTTAATTTGATTTATCTTTTTGGGAAAGCTAAAGCTTGATTAGATAATTTACTATAACCAAGACTCCATTGATTTTATAAATTTTTTCTCAATGGATAATACACTTTATTGATTTTATAAATTCTTTCTCTAATGGATAATGTTGGTAGGTGTTTATTTTTTAAGTTGAGTTAGAGGTTTTTCTTAATAGGTATTTTGGCACATATTTTTAAGAGTGGTGGTTCATAAAGAGGTTGAGGATGAACCATATTAGTTGGTTTAAAATGTCTACCCAATATTTTAGATGTAATTAATCGGAAAAATATCTCTCACAACAAATATTATATTTATAGTCACAGAGTGATTAATAATATAAGCTCACTCCATTTGAGTATCATGAAAAATGACAGTTAAATTACTGACTCAAAATTGACTAGCAACTTTTGAAAAGAAATGTTTCACCAAGTAGGAACCTCATTAACCATAAATATCTCATTCCATCCAATGAACAATGGAAAAAGTGGTAAACAAATGCCTTGAAGGATATTTGAAGAACTTTGTGAATGATTGTGAATAAAGTATCTCATGCCATCCAATGAAAAATGAAAAAAGTGGTAAACAAATGCTTGAAGGATATTTGAAGAACTTTGTGAATGATTGTGAATTGTGGCAACACAAATGGTTAGACCTAGCATAATGGTGAGACAACTCTACCTATCACACTTCAACAAAAGGGACTAATTTTAACACTTTATATAAATAGCTAACATTGTTAATTAAAAATATGTTGTTGTCAATTTCAAACTTCCTAATCCAAAAAATTATTTAATCACGTGAGGTGAGATCCTTGGAATCTTAACCAATCATCTTGAATAAGCAAGTAATGAGATTCATAAAAATTATCTACAGTAATTAAAAACACTTTAACTTCGAATGCTTTGCTTATGCTCATGCTAGGTCTCAATAACACAATATTACAATATTTCTAATAGCATTGATTTTCATAATTACGCCGTAAGGCATTCTTATTTGAAACAACTCCCCTACCTGCCACTGTGTTCATGTTTGAGCCATTGGATCAAATGTTAGATTATTGAAATGTTTTAGGCCATTAGATGCACAAGTAAATAGTTTTTATATGTATTTTCTAGTGTTACTTTTTATTCTTTTTAATAAGTTAGATTGAATTTAAATGACTTTTAAGTTAAAATGTTGTTATTAAAAATTTGTTAGATTTTAACCTCAATTTAACATTTTGACTATGTCAAATTACACAAAAACAAAAATAAAAGTAAATTAAATAAAAAGATTGACATAATGTAATGAACATTTTAACTAGGTCAAAATACAATAAAAACAAAAATAATAAAATAAAATAATAATAAACTATAAAAAAAAGCCCATGGTATTGATGTGGAATGTAGTTTATTTAAAATTAAGATGGCCTAGATCAATCTTAACTCTGGATCTACAAAGAGCCAAGATGGATCATATGTCTTGATATGCAAACCTCTTTTAGATTAAAAAAAACATTTTAACTAGGTCAAAATACAATAAAAAAATAAAAATATTAAAATAAAATAATAATAAACTTTAAAAACAGCCCATGTTATTGACCTATGGTATTCATGTGGAATGTAGTTTTTTTAAAGAGGGAAATTAAGATGGCCTCGATCAATCTAAAATTATTCTTTTAAAATTTTACTTAATAAAATGTATCTAAATTTTCATACATCCAAATATACATAGTTTTTCTTGTTCTATATTATTTTTGTTACAACTACTTTATTATTCATGAGTAGTATTTATTAATATATAGAAAATTAAATTAATAATGAAATTTTTTAAAATATGTGATCTTTTTTAAATTTCCAAATTATTTCATAGGACATGATTTATCTTGAGGATGTTTTTTAAATTTTCAAATTATTTCATAGGACATGATTTATGTTGAGCAATAGTGATGAATGTTCATAATTCTTATTTCTTAAATAACACTAAATTTACCTTTAATTACTTAATTTTAATAGTTTCTAACTACATAACAATTTGTAACTACATACATACGGACTTTTTTTTGTTAATGAATATCAAATTTCTTCCATTCAAAAAAACTATATACATATCTTTAATTATCTAATTGTAGCTAAAAAATCTTAGATGTTTTTTACTTTATAATCATAAACAATTTACTTTTTATTTTGAAATTTTAAACAAAGTTTTTAACTACATAATTTTAGCTTTATGATTTTTTTTTCAATTCCAAACAAAACTTACAAAAGAAAAAACTCTCTCAATCCTTACTGTAGATTATAGTTTTACAAAACTGACACTATGTAATTAACAATAGAGTAAGTTGAGACAACCCTAAGGGGTATTTTTGTACAAGTTTTATCATAACCTTTCCCTCCATCCAATATATATTGTAGAGTCTTATGAAGAGAGAGTATATTCTAGTTTATAACCTATTCCACAATCAAAGAAAATCGCTAGGGATTTCATAAGTTATTAGTTTATAACTTGATCCACAATCAAAGAAAATGGCTAGAGATGTCACAAGCTATCATTCACACAATTATTTATTGACGTTCTCAGTTGGAATGGATCCTATTAGATGCATGGTGGCCAGAGACACTAAAAAATTCAAAATAGATATCTCTTATGACATCCATATTGTCTACAAACCATTCAAATTTTCCATCTTATACAACAATTTCTAACAATAACCACGCAATTTACTCTCCAATTTTTGAAACCCCCACCCATGCTGGGGAGATCACAATGTAAAATAAAATGTTCTTGTGGTTTTTTAAAATGGTTTAAAAAAAAAAAAAAACAACAACAACAAGAAAGTCAATACTCTGGTATAATAACTAATTTTTGAATCATTGTGACAAACAAAACATCACATTAGCTCACTAAATATATCTAATGCTATAAGGATCTGAGATGATAACAAAGTTTTGAAACATGATAACTAGGTGACAACCAAAACTAAGTTGTAGCCATAAGCAAAAAATCACAACAACTCACATAATATATCCAAGGTTGCAATGAACCCCATACATAGTGATGGACCTCATCGGAATTTTAGTGCACATAGAACACCACCCTAAAAATTCTATTCTCTTGATCAATTTAGAATAACCTAAGATGTCTAGATTGGATGTCGAGGTGGGTGGTACAATAATTGAGGATGCTTCTTAAAGGGTACGGGAATTTAGATACTCTACCCTTCCATGAGTTTTGTTTTGTTAATCTTTACTCTAGATGTGCATAGAATGAGTCTATCTCAAGTCCCAAACAAGATTCTTCTTTCTCTTCATATTATAGCTTGCACCTTGACACTCCTCCTTTCCTCCTCCTTGCACAAATTTAAACTATGAGGCACAAGGTAGTTGTTGCATATAGGAACATTTAGATATGATAAGAAAAATGTGATACTCTATTGTAATTTTCTCTACAAATGTGATAGAAAATGTGCCCTAAATGTTGAAAATTTCATGGTTAATGTAGTATCAGCTACGTGCAAATTTACAGTATTGTATACAATATCGAGAAATCTATGCCCAATATCCAACACCATAGAGCAAGACATGTTCACCAATTGAATAGTTGCTTCCAAATCTCTCTCAATGCTAGAGTTGTTTTCTCAATAAACTTGTTTTTGCTGCTCTTGAACCGATGAAAGCCATCGTTTTTGCATATAGGAGCATTTAGATATGATAAATAAAGTGTGATACTGTGTTATAATTTTCTCTACAAATTTGTTGGAGTTGTTTTCTCAATAAACTTGTTTTTACTGCTCTTAAGTGATGAAATCGATCATTGTTGCATATAGGATCATTTATCTCTGATAAGAAAAGTGTGATACTGTGTTATAATTTTCTCTAAAAATGTGTTGGAGTTGTTTTCTCAATAAACTTGTTTTTATTGCTCTTAAGTAATGAAATTCATCATTGTTGCATATAGGAGCATTTAGCTCTGTTAAGAAAAGTGTGATACTCTGTTATAAATTTCTCTACAAATGTGATGGAAAGTGTGCCATGAATGTTGGCAATTTCATGGTTAATGTAATATAATATAAATAATAATTCATTTCTTCTACACAAGATCAAGAAAGCTAGGCTGAGTAGCCAACACCACATAACAAGACATGTTCACCAACTCCATAAATTCTACCAAATCTCTCTCGGTGTTGGAGCGATTTTCTCAATCGCCTTATTTTTACTGTTCTTGAAGTGATGAGAGCCACATATCCATACATTTTTTATTGTCTGCACAAAGAACAAAAAAACCAACTTCATATCAGCGATACTGAAAAAACAAGAACATGGCAGACACGAGGGACATGAGTGGTAAAGAACAATGTGATATTTTGAATATTTTCAAAGATCATGAAGGAAATAATACATAGGTAACTCAATAGGAATTGATCAAGGTTAAATATGGAGGAACTACATCAAAACAACCTTTGATTTTGAAGGTAGAAAATCACGATCTATTTCTTTATTCATGAGGCATTCATGTTTGCATGATCAGACAAGGTATTTAACTTAACTTCAACATAGGCCTCGTGATTTGTAAGGCTCAAGGAAGCAGTATTGCATTAAGATTTCACTACCTGCTTCCATGGAAGAAAATTTTGATTTTCATTCTTACACAATGGCTCCTTCTCTGCAACATCTTATTTCTTCTAGGCTACTCTTTCCTCTGCTATTTCCTTCCTTACGACGTTTCTTTTGCAACATGTGGTGCCATTGCTAGTTTATTAATCTTTGAAAACTAAAAAGATATACAAAAAATTCTCTCTAAACTTGTTAATCACAAACACAAAATGTTGTCTCTACCATAACTCAATTGTTGTGAAATATGTGAAAATTGAGAAATCCAAGATTACTAATAATTATCTGTGAACAAATTTCTTTTAAATACAAATAAAATAAAATAAAAATAAATACAAAATATTAAAATAAATCACTTGCTATTTTTTTTTAATTGAAGAATTCAAAATCAATATAAATAAACAATTGTTATTTACATTATTATTATATATATTAATACTAACATAAATAAAAAATAAATTAACCTAATTTTTTTTTAATTTACAATCTATGAAATATAAAAATAATTTAAATCTCTAAAAATATATTTAATTTATTAATATTTAATATATTAAAAATTAAAACAATTCTATGATTATTAAACTTTAATGAGAATCTATAAAAAGTAAATTGAGTGGAATATAATGACAACTTTTAAACCATTTAATTCTAAAACAGCTCTATTTCACATTACCCAAATAAACGAAATGCAGTTTACAAAAGTTATGCGAAATATGTGGTATCCTAATCTTTTTTAATAAATAATAAATCATTATCATTCAACAATGTTTTCAAAATAAATAACACTTTATCAAATCATTATTATATTAGTTTATTAATCATATATTATTAAGAGCAATAATGTTTTTTTGATTAAATTAATTCATGTGGTTTTTAACAGTTTAAAATGTTGATTAAATTTTAATAATATGATTAATCAAAGAAACATTATTACTCACAATATGAATAAAAAAAAAACTACAATTTAATCAATATTATTAAATTAAAATAACTATTATTATTAAATAAAATAATTGCTAAATTAAAACAACTTCTATTATTAAATAAAGTAAGTTACGGATGTTTTTGGTTTACAGATTGGAGAGACACCGATTTCTTGCTTATTTTTAATATCAAGAGAACTATAATTTGTGGATAAAAAGGAGGTGGGAAATCAAGTTGAATGGTAAACCATTCACACGAAACTTTGTGTTTCAACGAAGACATCGGAAACCAATTTTCTCTGAGAGTGGGAAACCAATGGTACCATTCACACGAAACTTTATAATTACATTGTTTCAACGAAAACATCGGAAACCAATTTTCTCAGCACAGTGGAAGACTTTTGGATGCATGCTTTTTGATGATTCATTCCTTTGTCCCCTTTGTCTCTACGTTTACAACCACCGCAACTTGAGGTGTTCACGACTCCACGTCTTCTTCACGACGCCGAGTTACGCGGTTTCCACCGCAACTTGAGGTGTTCACGACTCGACGTCTTCTTCACGACGCGGTTTCTCTCCTTATAAATACTTCTCCACCCATACACATTCCCACCACAATTCTCCCCTCTGCCCAACACTCTCCGTCTCTTTCCCTTTAAAATGCCTGCCAATTCAACCGCCATGCCCTCTCTTTCTTTTGCTCTTCTTATGCTCTTTCTCCTCCTCACCCCTACCCACTCTTTTCACAATGACTGCCAATCTCTGCTAACATTCAAGAGGCTCATTACCACTGATCCAAATCAATCCATGGCAGATTGGAATCCCGCCAACCCCTTTTGCAACTGGACCGGTGTTACCTGCAACCACCGTCATCCAAACAGAGTGGCCTCCCTCAACCTCAGTCAGCTGGATCTGAGCGGTTCCATTTCTCCATCGCTCGGAAATTTGTCGTTTCTCCGCACGCTTGATCTCTATGGCAATAAGCTCACTGGTCATATCCCGCCTCAATTGGGACGCCTCTTTCGTTTGAGGGAGCTCAATTTGGGCCACAATGACTTGGAAGGAAATATCCCAAGTCAACTCAGCAGTTGCAGAAATCTGACTCTTCTGTCGCTCTCCTACAACCATCTGATCGGAAATATCCCGAGGGAGTTGAGTTCCCTCCCACATTTGCAAAAGCTTAACTTGGGAGGAAACGAGCTGACAGGTAACATTCAATTCCTCTTCAGCCAGGAAATTTTGTTAGTAATTGAGTTGGTTTTGCAATCCAATAGTCTCACTGGTCCCATTCCGAGTCAACTCATCAGCTGCAGAAATTTGACTGTCCTGGCTCTCTCCTCCAACAATCTGACTGGAAATATCCCGAGTGTGTTGGGTTCCCTCCCACAATTGGAGACACTTTACTTGGAAGAGAACGAGCTGACAGGTACCATTCCCTCTTCCTTGGGAAATATTTCATCGTTGATTGAGTTGGTTTTGCAATCCAATAGTCTCACTGGTCCCATTCCGAGTCAACTCATCAGCTGCAGAAATTTGACTGTCCTGGCTCTCTCCTCCAACAATCTGACTGGAAATATCCCGAGTGTGTTGGGTTCCCTCCCACAATTGGAGACACTTTACTTGGAAGAGAACGAGCTGACAGGTACCATTCCCTCTTCCTTGGGAAACCTTACCCGTGCTTTGATCCTTTCAAGAGGCCAGGGCCATTTGTCGGTAATATTCTTAATATCTTTCTCAAATACTGGTTGACCTAAAATGGTTGACCTGAGAAAACTTTCTTTATGGGGAAATCAACTTAGTGGAGAAATCCCAAAGTTTATTGGAAATTGTTGTAACCTAATATACCTTAGTTTAAACAATAACAAGTTGAGTGGGAGTGTGCCTATAGAATTGGGTAGATTATCTCTTCTTGAAAAACTAAATTTACATACCAATCAACTTGATAGTGGCAATGTCATAAATATGCCTTTTCTTACTACTCTTATAATTGTTCTCACTTAAAAAACATATGGTTGCATAACAATAAATTAAGTGGTGTTTTGCCTCTTGTTATAGGTAGGCTTTCTACTAATTTATCTATGTTATCATTATCAAATAATAATATGCAAGGGAGTATCCCTCCACATATAGGTAATCTTAGTAGCCTAACCTTATTAAATTTAAGTGAAAATTTTCTAAATGGTAATGTTCCACCATTAGGAAAACTTGAAAAAATAGAAAGATTGTATTTAAGTAACAATAAATTAGAAGGAAACATCCCTGATGATTTTGAAAACTTACACCACCTTGGTCTCTTGGATCTTTGTGGAAATAATCTCGTTGGAAATATTCCAAAATCCCTTGCACCCCTTAAACAACTAAGAAGGCTCCATCTTCATCACAACAAGTTATCAGGAGCCATACCTTCCAATTTAGGAGATTGCATAAATTTGGAATTGCTAGACTTGTCTCATAATAGGCTCACCGAAAATATACCACATGAGAGTGCGAGTATGGATTCGGTGAGCCAGTGTCTACCAAAGGAGATATCTACAGCTTTGGCATTTTGTTATTGGAAATTCTTACCAGGAAACGACCAACTAATGATATGTTTTCTGGAGACCTGAACTTGCAGAAGTGGGTAAATTTGGCCTTTCCAAGTAGAGTAAAGGAGGTAATTGACCACAACCTTCTTAGGGAGCTGGATGGAGATGAATTTGAAGAAAATAATGTATTCAATTGCATTTTTTCTTTGATACGGGTTGCTTTGCTTTGTTCGAAAGATTCACCCAATGAACGACCAACTATGAGGGACGCAGTATTGGTATTGGAGAGGCTCAGAAATGATTTGGGGGAAAATGAAATTGCTTCGAGGAGATTAAGACATATCTAATTTGCTTAGCAATACACATGCAACAAGGAGTAATGCACATGCATCAAATGCCCATAGTTCTTCTTCATTTTAGTTTGTGAAAATTGCAATACCAGAGGATTTCAATATTGCTATTATTCATACAATGAAACTTATTTTTTTAACTTATAATTGTTGAAGTAAATCTCTATTAGGATTTATATTTATATGTCATTATTGTCAAAAGAAAAAACACATGCTTTTGCACCACAATGTTTTATGAGTTGCAATTGGTTTATTTTATTATCCATTCACAATTCCAATATTTGTAATTATCTCAAAAATAATTCCACTTTATTTTTTTATAATTGAAAGGCTATGATTATTTAAAAATACATCTATGACTTCTAAACACACATTTTAGCTTAATGAATTGATTTTATAAATTATGTTGGAATTTGATTTTTCTTTACTATTATCTTTAATTTTTCAACTAATTTTTAAGCCGTAAAACGTTATTATTTGAAAACAACATTCCTGTATGTATAGTGTCATAATCTGAAATCGTTAAATTATATGTTAAAGGATCAAAACATATTCAACGATTAGATAAAAAGACAAAGCTACTTGCAAATATTTAATTTGCAATGCAATTATGATAGCTCATTAATTACCAAAAGATCATTAATTACCAAAGGGTTTCTAGAGCTTCTTTCTTGTCAGTTTACAGTCATTGGGCCATTCAGCTCATGTTGTCTGCCTTCTTGATATCGACATTCACCGATAGGGTTTATTCATGGCTTCAAAATTCATCGTTCTAGGCTGTTCAACAATTTGTCTATAACCCAAGATCAACAACAAGATTCAGGAGTTTCTTGGGGAAAATCTTAGAGCACTGGCCCAGTGGATTACATTGCCAAGAACGTTACAGAAACTGTGCCACATTAAGACGTCAGTGGGTCTAATCTGGGGACAGGCAACAAGAGTGCTAATGACACGCCCATGAGAGGCAGGGGTGGCAAAATTTCCATGGCAGAACCTTTGTCTCCTTAAGCAAAAATGCAACGCCACTGTGATCTGTTCAAGGGGAGATGGATATATGATGAATCTTATGTTTTATATCCTCATGGGTCCCTTATGCTAGCATTGATTTCGACTGCAGAGGAAATGGTAGAATGGATACGAGAGATGGAGATGGCAGCCTCAGGACTGCGACCTTTCCAGGTGATTTATTTGTTCATGGTGGTTCTAGCTTGCTGTTGCTGTCGTTGAATCAATAACCTGTTGCTTATTTGCAGATGTTTTTGGACTTTCCAATTGGCATGTTATGTGCAGGTTCAATGCCTCTCTGATGCTTGAGAGGTTGAGAGACAAACAACTGTTGTATGTGAGAGACTCAACATGCAGATATCCTCATTTTTAATACTGGGCACTGGTGGACTCACGAGGAGCCCTACAATGGGTAAGGTAGGTGATCCTAATTTTTCTAGCATTTCCTTTTTCAACTACTCTGCTAAACCTTATGGAAATTTTATATTCAGCTTGGTTTCTTTTTAAACTAAATCCTGTGTGTATTTAACATGGTTGATTATTTTGAGGAAAAAGGATATGTTATTCCTTACATGGAAGAGCTTGTTGCTTTCGAGATTGCATTGACGGCCTGGGCGCGATGGGTAGACACCAACATCGATCCCAACCACACCCAATTTTTCTTCAGAGGCTACTCCCCTATGCATTTCCATGGACAGGCTTGGGGGAAGAAAGTTGGGGGAGGATGCTTCAAGGAAACTGAACCCATTGATGTGAAAATAGAGGAACAGATTGAGAGGATCTATGGCGAAAGGAAGAGAATGCAGGTGGTCGAGAAGGTGGTGGCAGAGACGAAGAATGTAAAAGTGCAGCTATTGAATGTGACACAGTTATCCATGTACAGAAATGATGCGCATGCATCAATGTATACCAGCAAGCTCAAGTATATGAAAAAAGATAATGATTACAGCCTTGTAGATTGCAGCCACTGGTGCTTCCCTCGTCTTCCATATGTGCCTCCCTCGCCTTCCAGATGTCTGGAACAATAAATGTGTATTTATCCAAACAAACTTATTTAACCAATAAATGTTTTCTAATCTGTAAATTTAACACTTATATTTACTTGGTGGAAATTCACTTACTGCCACAGATCCCATAACCCAAATGTGAGTAATTAGTAAGCATGGAGTTTCGCTTGAAACCCCAGCTTTGCTAGGTTAAAATTAAATTTACTGTGGTTCATCTTCAGCCCCATTAAGGCTCAAAACAATAGTTCCTACAATTGACTTCAACGTCTCTACATCCAATTCACCATTGTCATTGTCACTAGAAGGAGGTGACGAAGTCGTTTGTTCTGATTTTCCACTTGCTTTAAAATGTTACATCAGTTTAGGACTACCAAATAAATCATCCAGCTTTAGTGGCACCATCCCACTGTTTTTATTGCCACCAAGAAATTCTGAGGTAATCAGCATTTTGAAGTGGGCATCACCTATCAGCTTCATAAGATACTCTGTCTCTGTATCTGTTTTTGTCAATGGAAATGACAACCTCACCAGCTTAGGAATTTGTTATATTTGTGCTTATGATGGTATGACGGCTTCCTTACATATTAGGTGTTCAGTTCTGGTTTGGATTTTGGTCATATAGTTATTGTTAGCCTTTACTGGGCTATTAGAGTATAGAAATTTAAAATTGAAAGCTCGGTCGGAGTTTATACTAAGATCGTTATTCTGATCGTTTTGGCTTAAATCTGAATTGTTCTTTTTGTTTTATTACAATGATGGGTTATTTTATTTATGAACTTATAGTCTTCTTCTTTAGATTTCCTTTTTAATGAACATAGTTCATTCCACATATGTCTCAAATGTTTGTGAAGTGAACTACTACAGCGCATATTTTGGAATGCTTAGATGAGCTCATGTCATAAGTTTCAGCTGTCAGGAGATTTCTGTTTGAATATATGTTCAGAGGATTTGGCTCAAGGCAATTGATTTAAATGATTTAACTCATTCTAATATTTTACTATTACTCTAACTATATTATTATCCTTTATACATTGTCCAATACTCCCATTCTCAAATAAAATAAGGACCTTTCAAATTGGGGTTGGGGGACTTACTGCTTTTGTGATATCTCCAGTTTGGATTGTTTGCAGAGTGTGTAATTGGGAATGAGTTGAGCCACAATTCTCTTTCAGCTGAGGAGGACCAAGACCATATCAAAAATCTCCACTTAATACCTCCATTATAATATGGGCCATTTGAAAATGTCATTACAAATTGGTGAAATATATGCATATCAACGCCAATTTCCTTTTGAAGATAAAACATGTTAATAATTTGTTGAGCATGAAGAATGAAGACTGCATATTGAAGGGCGGTTCTTTGAAGAAAGTGATCAAAGGAAAAATGTGTAAATGTGGTTGGTATCATCTAAACCATTTTATGTGTGTATTTCGATATTTACTATTGTGTAATTAAAAATATAAAGACATCGCTTTATTTTATCAGATAATTTGGCCCAGTGTGTTGTATGCACAGTGGCACTGATATGGACCGTACCAATAATTGAGGATGACTACATTTTTGCTAGGTTAAAATTAAATTTACTATGGTTCATATTCTGCCCCATCAAGGATCAAAACAATAGTTCCTACAATTGACTTCAGCGTCTCTACATCCAATTCACCATTGTCATTGTCACTAGAAAGAGGTGACGAAGTCGTTTGTTCTGATTTTCCACTTGCTTTAAAATGTTCCATCAGTTTAGGACTGCCAAGTAAATCATTCAGCTTTAGTGACACCATCCCACTGTTTTTATTGCCACCAAGAAATTCCGAGGTAATCAGCATTTTGAAGTGGGCATCACCTATCAGCTTCAAAAGATACTTTGTCTCTATATCTGTTGTTGCCAATGGAAATGAAAACCTTGCCAGCTTCTTTTTCATACTCTCGGATGCAGATTCTTCCATATTGGCTACTGCTCGTTTGAACGAAAACAAGCTCGTTTCCCATCCTTTTAGACAATCCAGTGAAAATAATCCAGCTAATTTCATTGGCTTAGCTGGTCTCAAGATTCTTTTCCTGTCCCCAGAGCTACATTCATAGAATCCTCTAGGTGGTTCTGATGGAGACAAGATTTCATTCACTTTAGGAAAAATAGATGATAGGAAATAAATAAATGTTTATAATCTGTAAATTTAACACTTAACACTTACATTTACTTGGTGGAAATTCACTTACTGGTGCAGATCCCAAAAATTCACTTACTGGTGCAGATCCCAAAACCCAAATGTGAGTAATTAGTAAGCATGGAGTTTCGTTTGAAACCCCAGCTTTGCTAGGTTAAAATTAAATTTACTATGGTTCATCTTCAGCCCCATAAAAGCTCAAAAAGATAGTTCCTACAATTGACTTCAGCGTCTCTACATTGAATTCACCATTGTTATTGTCACTAGAAGGAGGTGACGAAGTCGTTGTTCTGATTTTCCACTTGCTTTAAAATGTTCTATCAGTTCAGGACTACCAAGTAAATCATCCAGATTTAGTGGCACCATCCCACTATTTTTATTCCCACCAAGAAATTCTGCGGTAATCAACATTTTGAAGTGGGCATCACCTATTACCTTCAGAAGATACTCTGTCTCTATATCTGTTGTTGCCAATGGAAATGAAAACCTCACCAGCTTAGGACTTTGTTATGTTTGTGCTTATGATGGTATGATGGTATGACTTCTTCCTTACATATTAGGTGTTCAGTTCTACTTTGGATTTTGGTCATATAGTTATTGTTAGTCTTTACTGGGCTATTAGAGTACAAAAATTTACAATTGAGGAGCTTAGTCAGAGTTTATACTAAGATCATTGTGATCGTTTTGGAAAATCTGAATTGTTCTTTTGTTTTATTACAATTATGGGTTGTTAATTTGATTTAACAAACTTTTCGTCTTCTTCTTTCCTTCTTTTTTAATGAACTTGTACGTTCATTCCATATGTCTCAAATACTGTGAAGTGAACTGCACAACTGCATCTTTTTGGATTTGTTTACTAAACTAGATGAACTCCTGTCATAAGTTTCAGCTGTCAGGAGATTTCTGTTTGAATATATGTTCACAGGATTTGGCTCAAGGAAATTGATTTAAATGATTTAACTCATTCTAATATTTTACTATTGCTCTATCTATATTATTATCCATTATACAATACTCCCATTCTCAAATAGAATAAGGACCTTTCAAATTGGGGTTGGGGGACTTACTTCTTTTGTGATATCTCCAGTTTGGATTGTTTGCAGAGTGTGTAATTGGGAATGACTTGAGCCACAATTCTGTTTCAGCTTAGGAGGACCAAGACAATATCAAAACTCTCCACTTAATACCTCCATTACAATATGGGCCATTTGAAAATGTCATTACAACATAGTGAATATATATATATATATATATATATATATAAATGCATATCAACGCCAATTTCCTTTTGAAGATAAAACATGTTAAGATTTTTTTGAGCATGAAGAATGCAGACTGCATATTGAAGGGCGGTTCTTTGAAGAAAGTGATCAAAGGAAAAATGTGTAAATGTTGTTGGTATCATCTAAACTGTTTTATGTGTGTATTTCGATATTTAGTATTGAGTAATTAAAAATATAAAGACATCGCTTTGTTTTATCAGATAATCTGGTCTAGTGTGCCATATGCACAGTGGCACTGATATGGACCGTACCAATAATTGTGGATGACTGCAACTTTGCTAGGTTAAAATAAAATTTATTGTGGTTCATCTTCTGCCCCATAAAGGCTCAAAACAATAGTTCCTACAATTGACTTCAACGTCTCTACATCCAATTCACCATTGTCATTGTCACTAGAAGGAGGTGACGAAGTCGTTTGTTTTGATTTTCCACTTCCTTTAAAATGTTCTATCAGT
>JAXQQM020060207.1:0-45978 GCA_034641835.2 Pinus albicaulis
TGATGTGCCCATGAGGATTGCGCAGTCAAGGCAAGTAGTATTCCATTCATTTAGGGATTACTATCAACTGGGATTGCACAGTGGAGGCATGTTGTCAAGAGGGAGTAAATTGGCGCATGTATTTGCTAATTTTTGTATGATAGTGTGAACCGATTGTATATTATACTAAGAGCTCTTGGATTAGAGTTTTGTATGAGATTGTTTCATGATCCATGATATATACATAATATATGATAGTGGGGTTTTTAGCTTTATGCTTTCCCAATAAAAACACATGTGTTATGTGTGATTAATCTTTCTTCTTGATAATGCAATTGGAGATCATGTTTTACATTCCGCAAAGATTTTTGTAGAAGCGATTATGTATTTAACAGTGGCATATAATTGTTCGATCAGGAGAATGTAATATCCCAAAATAAGGGATTTCTACAACAATAAGAATATATTAAGATATTCTAGAGTTGGAGAGGTAGAAAAATAGCTCATATGATGTGTTAATAACACATATTCTTCAATCAAGCAACAACATCATCTTCTTCTTCATTTTAGCACCCAAAAAGTGGGGAAAAGTAGCAATTTAAGCCCTAAAAAGGTTAATTTCAGAGATATGCGTAAAAAAAGAGGAAAATGAAGGTTGGACCCCCTTATAATATGTTATAGGGGAATCACATATCAAATTTCATAAAAAAAAAAGCAGTCTAGCTATGTTGAACAGATCTCCCTGACCCGGTATGGCTAAAAAAGGCCCAAACCCCATGACTTAGCTAATGCAGAATTTTTTGAAGCCTTCACAACGTCTTTTTCAAAGGGCTTATGATAAAATATGATGGAAAATACATACATACATTGTATTACATCAGATTATGGATTTTATTGCTCAAATCATGAGAAAAATGGAAGAATGGATGAAGAAACCCTCAAGAATGAGGTGCTACAACACTTTATTTCTTTGCAACAAGAATGTACAGCATAATATTTAGGAGCTATAGAAGCTATACATTAAATATCAGATCTAAAATAGATATGTGCACAAAAGATCATATCTATAACAGATCGGTACACTGGATTGTCTTTACTTTACATTCCCCTTGGGGATCTCAACAATACATGAAATACAGAGAGTAGATCTAAGTTTTACTGTAGCAGATCTATAGAATGATTCAGAAAATCTGAAGTGAACACATAAGTAAATAGATCAGATCTGAAGTAGACATGGATTAGATGGCTAATCCATGGATCACCATGGTGAAGGAAGGATCCATCCACCAGAGATCTCTTCTCCAAATGAATGTCGGAATACCCTGAAACTCTGAAACAAGAAATAATGCAATCCAAGAGGATAAAATATGTTTTAAGCTTGAAGCATAGATTGGCCTGATGCCAACATCAAAATCTGAAGCCCACACTGCTAATACACTCTTCCAGGAGGTTAAAAGACACACTCACTGAGAAGAGGCACTAGTACAATCTAGATCTTAGTAGACCTAGTGTTTCCACTTGCCGCAGCTCACTGAAACAAGTAAATCACAACAGGATTTACTCTGTCTAAGGGAGATGGATCTTGGCCATAAGCCTGATAGTGGAAGAGAAGTACAATGCCCTCCAAGAGCTACTCAATGGAAGGAGAGAGAATCCCTAAACAAGAAATCCTCATTTCTACTTCAGCAATGAAGACCAGATATGTTGACAATATCACTACGAAAATATAATATCATAGAAAAACCTTCTCTTGAGGCCTTCCTTCTTTTTATAGATGAGAGCTTGATAAACCCCTAAAACCACTTTCAAAACTCTAACCCTTTTCACATGAAGATCCTCCATCTAGAGCGCAGTTGATGGCAGAGGTTATAAATGCCCATGGGCAGTGCTATGATTTGTACCTGTTGACCGGTCAATCCTCCTCAATCCTTTTTCCACCTGAGATATTTTATTGAAACAGTATGATTTAATACATTAAACAACAGGCATTTAAATATTTTGATGTTTTTTAGGAGTTTACATGTCTCTTACATTTTATTCATCAATTAAGAAAATCAAAACAAAAATGAAATATTCCTATTAGCTTGGGCTAATTAGGAATATTATAGAATCCAAGAAATACATAATTTGTATTAAATTTATACATGGTATCGGAGCACAGAAGATTGAAATTTTGAAACAGGCGCTAAGTTTGTTGGTGGAAACAATTCAAATTTGTAGCAAGAATTTATTGGTGTGACAGTTGAGTAAATATCGAAATGGTTTTCAATGGCTTATTCTTAGACTAGTTACTGAGGTAACTCAAACTAAATTTCTGGGAAAAGGACGGATGAAGGTGGTGCGCTTTCAGAAGATAATGGCTTGAAGTAATTCATCAACAGTGATGTTCTGAAGCCCACTTCGATGGATGTTGCATTACTTGATGCATGGCAAAAGAAAGTAGCAAAGGCGAGAAGGATTATGTTGGAAGGTGTAAGAGACCACATTATCTCAAGCCTTCATGGGAAAGCCAGTCCATATGCTATGTGGAAGGATTTGATGGATCTTTTCCAAAGCAGCAGCGACCATAGGAAATTGGTGCTGAAGGATAAACCCAGAAAGATCAAGATGGAAAAGGGACACAATATTCCAAAGTATCTCACAAAGTTTGTCCAATGTCGGGATGAAATGGGGAGTATAGGAATCACTATTTCCGATGATGATTTGGTGAGTTTGGCTCTCTTGGGACTTCACTAGAAATTTAGCCTGATTATGAAGACTACAATCAACGGGCAGGGCTTGTTGGATTGGGAACACGCTGTGGTTGAATCTAGTGTAGAAGGAGTTAGTGGAACACCGAGAGATGGCTCTTCATCAAAGCATGATGATGAAGAGGATTGTGCTTTGGCTACCAAGGTAAGGAAAGGGAAGGGGAAGAAATTCCATTCAAAATCTGAGTCTAAAGGTAAGAAGCTGGATTTTTCCAAGGTAAAGTGTTTTCATTATCACAAACATGGGCATCTCGCTACTAACTGTCCACAGAAGAAGAAGAACAAGAATGTTGCTAGAGCTGCAGCTGGTGAGGCCCTTGCCTCGCAATTTGAACTTGATTTCTCTTTGATCGCATGCATGGTGTCAAGTGCATTGGGATCGGTGTGGTATCTGGATGGTGGCGCTTCCTTCCACATGACGAGAGATAAGGATATTTTCGGTGACTTGGAGGAGAATGATCTCCAAATGCATATAGGGATGGGCAACGATGGACGATACAGTGCAATCTGCATTGGTACCATTACCTTTGAGAGGGAATCGGGTAAACCATTTCAATTGAAAGATGTTATGCATGTTCCAGGTCTGAAGAAAAACTCAGTCTCGATAGCAATGTTGGAGGACAGAGGCTATGACATTGTTTTCAGCGATGGAAAATATTTCCTGTGACATAAAACAACGGGTCAAGCCAAGAGGATAGGGATTTGAGTTAAGAATCTCTACAAGTTGGAGGTAGATGTTTGTGCTGCCATGATGGGAAAGGCAGAAAAAGTGGTGAGCCGGGATGAGGGCGAATTATGGCACAAGCGATTGGGCCATCTTCATCATGGAGCCTTGAAAGTCATGCAGCAAATATCTGCTAGACTTCCAATGGGAACACTTGCTCAGTTAGTTCAGTGTAATGGTTTCACCATGGGGAAGTATGTAAAGTCGACCTTTCATGAAAAGGAGAATCGTGCTTCGGTGATCCTGGAGAGAGTTCACACAGACGTGTGTGGACCATTCTTGGTTTCTTCAACACTAAAACATAGGTATTATGTTATTTTTGTTGATGACTTTTCTCGTAAATGTTGGATCTTCTTCATGCAGAAGAAGGATCAAACATTCTCAAAGTTGTGTGAGTTTAAGGCATTGAGTGGAGAAAGAGTTAGGTAAGTGAAGGCTATGAGGAGTGATAATGGTGGAGAATGCAAGCTGCGTTCAAAGACATGCGGCAAGAAAGGAATTTGGCAGGAGAACTCATAACACCTCATAACCCACAAAAAATTGGGGTCGTAGAGAGGAAGAACATAATGATCGTGGGTGTAGCACGAGTGATGTTGCATGATTAGGGCCTACCAATGCATTTCTGGGCGAAAGTATGCAACATTGCGGTTTATGTGCAAAACTGTTGTCCTCATAGAGTACTTGGCATGAGTACACCTGAAGAAGATTTCACTGGTAAGAAACTGGATGTTTCACACTTTAAGATATTTGGCTCATCTGTTTATGTGCATGTGACCAAGGACACCAGGAAGAAGTTGGAACTGACTGCTGAAGTTGAAATATTTATGGGGTACACATAAACACCCCATAATTATCATGTGTATTTTCCAAATAGTCAAATGAATGTGGTGTGACAGGATATAAAATTCGATGAGGGGAAAGCCATGCGGTTGTCACTTAAGAGGGAGCTAGAATTGCATGCGGATAAGGAACTGTTGGTTCCGAAAGATGAGTCTCTAGATGTGGATCAACCACAGGAGGAGGTTCATGGAGTGGAGGAGTCCCACTCACGTAGAATAAACATCGGAAGCGGTAGAAGGCGTACCGAAAGTTGATAAAATTTGACTTGATCTTGCGCGGGAATCTAGGAACCCCTACTTCACGGCGTAGAAAAACCTTGATCTCGACTAATTTACTAGATACATGGATCTCATAAGAAAATTTATTTTGGTAAGGCCATATTCCTTTCAAGCTTGATGCGCGAGGGAGCCCACATGGGTAAATGCAATGGTGGAGGACTATGACTCCATTGTCAGAAACAGTGCTTGGGAAATTATTCCAAGGCCGGTTGATAAATCAATGGTAGGTTCAAGATGGATCTGCAAGGTAAAGGAAGTTGCTGATGGGAGTGTTGAGAAATACAAGGCCAGGTTTGTGGGCTAGGGCTTCTCACAAATCGAGGGGATTGATTATGAAGAAACATTTGCACCTGTCACACGATATTCTTCTATAAGGACCATCCTTGCTGTCTCAGCATAGATGGGTTGGTGCATTAATCAAATGGATGTGAGAGATTGTTTTTCTCAATGGGATCATTAAGGAAGAGGTGCACATAGAGCAGCCTGAAGGATTTGAGATCTTTAGCAATGAGTCGCATGTGTGTCGACTCAAAAGAGTGTTGTATGGGTTGAAGAAAGCACCCCGTGCTTGGTACACTCAGATAGACAACTATTTCACCGGATTGGGCTTCACCAAAACTGAAGCGGATGCAAACCTATACCAAATTGTGGTGGAGGGTAAACTTTTAATCATTGTTCTTTATGTTGATGATTTAATACTGACTGGTGATGAGCAGCTGATACACTCATGCAAGGAGGAACTTGCAAAGGATTTCAAGATGAAGGATATGGGCCTCCTTCATTATTTCCTTGGATTGGAAATATGGCAGTGAGATGGTGAAATTTTTGTGTCTCAAGGAAAGTATGCAAGGGAGATACTGGGTAAGTTTCACATGGAGGGCTACAAACCCATGGATACTCCTCTTCCAGGAAACTGGAGGAAAGAGGATGCTACATCTTGAGAGGTAGTGGATGCTACTGTTTATCAACAGTTAGTGGGTTCATTAATGTATTTAGTGAATACGAGACCGGACATATGCTATGTGGTTAAATAGCTAAGCCAAGCGATGGTTAAGCCTACCAAGCTCTTTTGGAAGGCGGGCAAGCATGTCCTGAGATACCTGAGGGGCACATCTGAGTAATGTCTTATGTTACAGACAGACGGATGAGGTGAATTTGCATGGCTTCATGGATGTAGATTGGGCAGGAAACCCAATGGACAGAAAGAGCACATCAGGGGGGATATTTAGTATCGGATCTATAGTTGTTTCTTGGTACAGCAGGAAGCATAGATCCATGGCACTCAATTTAGTGGAAGCAGAATACATGGTAGAGATTCAAGCTGCATGTGAGGCTATCTGGATGAGAAAGATCTTGGTTGGTTTGTTTGGTTCTCATTTAGATCCAACAATGATTCATTGTGATAATCAGAGTTTCATTAAACTCTCTATTAATCATGTGTTTCATGATAGATATAAGCATATAGATATCTGGTATCATCATATTAGAGATTGTGTGCAGCGGAAGATCATGTTGCTTCAGTAAATTCCTACGGAAGATCAAGATGCAGATATTCTGACGAAGGTGCTCACCAGGAGAAAATTTGAATACCATAGAGACAGGATCAAGGTGAAGGATAATCCCTTTCTTGTTGAGAGGGAGTGTTGATATTCAACAAGAAGATCCTAGTGAAAATTATGCACCTACACTAGGATGGAGCCTCGGGCTATTTTTAGGTGGAAGTCTATTTTTATAATGCATGTGAAAATTCTGTTTATAGATGATTTCTATTTATAGATGGTGAGAAAATTCTATTTATAGATGATGTTCTATTTTCAGATGTATGTGTGAATTCTATTTATAGATCTCATGTCTATTTATAGATGCATGTCGACTATTATTATCCCTTAATAATAATTAGACAATAAACATTAATCTATTCTCAATGAGCACTTGGATATAGTTAACTGAAGTGGCAAATCAGTTAGATATAGTAAATTCGAGTTCAAAGGTTGGTTGGTGGGACATGCAAGTGGACTTAGTTGTAACTGAGTGATTCGAAGTTGTAACAGATTTGGATGTGTAGTTATGTGAGTTGTAAAGTAGTTTAACTCAGTTAAGTGAGTTAAACTCAGTTGTGCTAGTTTTAACTGAAGATACACTAATGAGAGATCAGTGAATTAATTATTGATTAATTCACAATCAGTGGTCTCACATGAAACTGAATATTTACTGTTGTTAACTACATGCATGTCAGATCCAGTGGAGACCAAGTTGAGATGTAGGTGAAAGGGACAGATTGACTATCAATTGTGACATTAGTGGGTGCACTCATGTAACCACACACACATTGGATGTGCCCGTGAGGATTGTGCAGTCAAGGCAAGCGGGATTCCATTCATTCAGGGATTACTATCAGCAGGGATTACGCAGTGAAGGCAAGTTGTCTAGAGGCAGTAAATTGGCGCATGTATTTGCGAATTTTTGTATGACAGTCTGAGACGATTGTATATTGTACTGAGAGCTCTTAGATTATATTTATGTATGATATTGTTTCATGATCCATGATTTATACATAATATATGATAGTGGGGGTTTTAGCTTAATGCTTTCCCGGTAAAAACATCTGTGTTATGTGTGATTTATCTTTCTTCTTGATATTGCAATTGGCGATAGTGTTTTAAATTCCACAAGATTTTTTGCAGAAGTGATTTTGTATTTAACAGTGGCATATAATTGTTAGATCAAGAGAATCCAGGCAATACATAATTTGTATTAAATTTCTACATACATTTAACATGACTAGACACTTCCATATAAAAATAACGGTCAAGAGGACAAAAATTAATGCTCTATTTGACTCAAGATCATAGGTGAAACTCATAGCAGCTTATCTGGTCAAGAAACTAGGACTAGATACTAATGACCATCTTGGCCCATATCCATTGGGATGGGTCAAGAAGGAGGTAGAGGTAAAGGTAACCAAATAGTGCATAATCAAATTTACTTAGAAAAGTATCTTTCGGATCCATCGCATAATTGAAACAATTGTCAATGTGTTTCGAACCATATAATGTGATTCATCATCAAAACGAAATAGATGAATAGAATTCTAATTTGACGCGAGTATAAAAAGAGCTAAAAAGAAATAGTCATTAGAAAACAATAACATTAAGAAGATTCAAATATCCAGAAAAATTCAAAAAAAAAAGTCAATATTCAAAAATAATGAGTAATAAATATAAGAGTAAATAATTTAAACAATAATAAAATTAAATAAAAATAAGAAAAAATAAATTAGGAGTTAATAAAATAAATAAACCGGAGAATTGTAGTGTTAACACTGAAACAATCGGTGTTTTGGGTGGACGCTCGATGTGACGGGGAGTTCGCTTTGTCTATGCTGGCTTACTTGATGCCTCTCTCTTGTCCTCTCTCCAGCACCCAGTTCTTTATGGCGTCAGGTCATGATTACTAGCTAAAATAAAATTATGGGGTTTACCTCTCTATGTCGTTTCTGTTTTACCTGACGGAGTTTTGTAGCTAGTGTTTCTGTGTTTAATCGTTTTTCGCGCTTCCTTGGGGTCGCTTTAAGAGGGTTTTTTAGTGGCTACGATGGGTTTCAACAATGACACAGTGGATATTGTTCCTTCTCCTGAGGACCTTCTTACCTACTGGGGGCACGAGATCTCGAAGAAAAACCTTGAGCTTTATTTCCCTAATACGGTTGTCTCTCAAGATTTTGCAGCAGAGGTGACATTGGGGGGCTTTTCGAATGGGGCAGGGTTGCTTGGTGAAACCCTTATCAGTTCCTAGAGTGGGTGTCGAAAGCTTGGGCTTCCAGATCCAGTCGGCGGACACCCTCTGTTTCCTGAAGCAGGCATCAAGGCAGCAGCAACTCCTTTTCGGCCCCTCCCTTCATCTGCTCCTCAAGGTATTTCTCTTCCTTTTGTTCCTACTGGGGGTTTAGAGGACATTGTGGGTTGCTGTGTTTTTCAAGGTCTGCCAGGTCGTCAAATCCTAGGGGTTGGTATTCCTGTTGGAAACACTCCCCTGGGAGGGTCCTTTCATGATGTGTCGGTGGGGTGGCTTCCCTGGGAGTAGATCAAGTTTTTCACCACATTTGGGGTTTTTATGTCGAGTGAGGGTCTTGCTCATTGTGCAAAGTGAGGGTGGGCCATTTCTTTACGTGGTGTGGGAAGTTCCCCCTTCTCGATCAATCTAGGGTTTTTATGAATGAGACATTTGATGATAAACCCTGAGCCAGATCTCAACTCTCTGAGAATCGGGTTGTTTTTCCTCGAAGCAGGCTTGCCTCGGGCCCCGTGTCTAACCGGATCTAAGAAAGGAAGGAGAATCCCCAAAACCCTTGAATAAGTCGGGTAAGCATTGCACGAATCGAAGTGGGAGTGGATGTTCCCATTACAAATCCCGGCTTGAAGAAGGAGGTTTCAAGAAAGGCTGTGGGAGAACGCAAAAACCTAAGCCATCAAAGAAGAAGACATGCCTAAATTTTGGTGAAGGAGTGGACTGTAAGTATTGAGCAAGAAAAGGAAGCATACGATACCATGTTGGTTGGAAAGTGAGGGGCGGAAGCAGCTGGCAAATACATCTCTGACTGGAGGCCCAAACTACATGGAAACAAACCAAGTGCACTTTTTGTGGAAATTTATATTCTATCGAGGGTTGGTTACGTATCACTTTTGAAAGGAAGGAACAAGTAGATTGGGTCCTAGAAAAGCCGGTTCTTTGGTAAATGACCTATTCTGATCGGAAGATGGACTCCTTTGTTCGATACAAGAAGGAAAAAATGGCGAGTCTCCGGTTTGGGTCAAACTCCCGGAGTCTACCTGCGAGTTCTATTTGATTCTACTGTTGTCTCCATTGGTAATGTTGTTCACAATCAGATCTCTATCTAATTTTCATGGGCAATATGCTTAAACAATTCGGATCCTTCCCCTTTGCCCTGTAAACCAATTTTAATTCCTATCGCTGCCACCTTCCTTCGCCTTTAATTACATTATAAAAGAAAAGCTGCAGACCGTTAAGTCGAAAACCTCACAGGCCTAGCCCCTTAACCACTTCCCCAACCACGCCCCTTAGGACCTCATAATAAACAATGTTACCATTTATTATAAGTCCCACCCCTTTATATAACCACTTCCCCTTTCATTTCTGCCATGCAATATAAACCTTATTATAAGGTCTTATATTATATAACCCTTGCCGCTTTTCCATTGTAGATCGCACTTATCGCATATCGCATTTTTGTTGCTTGTGGTCGGATGATCCATCGCAAATATTTGCGATGCGATCTGATCGCGTCGCAAATATTTGCGATGCGATCACCATCGCACTTTCCGCCCATCGCATTTTGCCCATCGCATTTTTCCGCCTTTGCGATTTGCTATCATCGTAAATCGCACCCATCGCAGATCCGCCCCATCAAAAAAGCGCAAAGCGCAGTTTTCTGTTTAGTGCCACTTTCCGCCATCACATTTTCTACCTTCACGATTTTGCGATGCGCTTCCCGAGCCCCACCTCGTACGATCGCTCCCACCGTGTTCCATTGCAATTCATCGTATTTCTTTGTATTTCTGTGTATAGTCAAACCTTTGCATTTTTCATTTAAACCTTAATGAATCCCCCTCCGCTGTGACCAGGTCCCACTTCCAAAGCCCCCGCTCCATTGTCTTACCATGTTTTCCTTTGTAATTTCCCCAAAAGTTAATCTTTGGGTTTTTACACTATCAACGCTTCTTCCGCCACTATTCATTATGCCCACCGCATGTCATCCTTTCCGTTTGATCTTTTGTACGCCCACGTCATCGTCCCACGTGTTCATCCTGCCCTCCCTCCACCATGCATATATTCAATTCATACGTTGAATTTAAGCGTCTTATATTATAAGCCTCCGCCACGTTCGTTTATCATTGTTCTACCATGTGTCTCGTCTTCGCCTGGCTCAGCCACCATTGTTATCACGTCATTTTGTCACATGGTCACCTCTACCGGCATTACCACATATGCACATTATTTTCTTTAGCTTTTTTGATGGTTTTGTAGGTTTGCAGCAATAGATAATCACCATTAATCTCCGCCTCCATTACAAAAGCCGAGGCCTCTTCCAAAGATAATTTTTCAGAGACAAATTTATGAAGGGAAGCCCCGGGGAGCTGCCGTGACATGACACTCATTAAAACAACAAGGTTCAAAATCTATCCAAACCTCCAGATCCATTCCAAATTGAGATTTTACGGATGATAAAATTAATGCAGCAGCAGCAGAATATTAATGAAGGAGCAATGAATTCAATGTCCGGCATGAAAGGTTTCAAATTCAAATTCAGGCATTTAAAAGGCGGAGAGTATAATGTACAGGAAGCAATACTCCCAAGGTGTTACTTCAGCCGAGTTTCCTTCAGGAAAGTACAAAATGTTCGTGAAGATTTACCCCTATGCTACGTTCTTGAAGAGATTTATTCCAGTGCATTTATTTCAGCAGGCAGATCTCAAAGTACAAGATAATACCACTTAGTCATTTAACAATATGGGCCCAAATGTTTCCGCCACTTTGTTTCAAATCAAATCATTAAATGTGCATCACCTACCTCATTTTCTGGAGTTTTCTACCTCTCCTATAAAACTCCAGAGGGAAAACATTGTAAGGGTTCCAGATTTCTATCAGCAAACTGTGCAGTGAAAGACTTTTGTATACATCTTGTAAAGTTTCTGTATGAAGGCTCAGAGCCCGTAGGGTATCAGTGAGGAGGAGTTATAACTGTATTGAGGATTCTGGTCTTTGGTATCCCACAATATGTAATCTTTTCTTATGTGTTAATATAATATCTCATTTCATGCTATTTATCTTCTTGTATCATGTTCTAGAATGCGAGTGGCTCATTGATCTTTAGTAAGGATTCATCCTAGTTGATGCCCATACTTGGATTAGTCAAGCACTTTAAATAGGCCTAGTCTGATATCTTGTTCCATGTTCATTTCATCCATATTTTACGCTATATTAGTTACTTGAGAGGGTGCTTTTAAAATGCCATTGTCATGTATGGGATCTTTAGTTGGATAAGCCCATATGTGGTTTGTTGTGTATACGGGTATCGGCCTCATGCCAACTAGTATCTTCTTCATGTTTCTTCTTCATCCACTTTACGATATTTCGATTTATGGTATATTATTTGAATCGGCCCTCTTTACAGTAAGCTGCCTCTTAACTGTCTGACGCTTTTGTACTGGAATTTTGCATGTTGTTCCTACATTATTCTTATCTTTGTATCAGCTTCTGAGAGAGTTTGGCTCCATTTAAACCTTTTTCCTTGTTTAAACAAGAGATAGTAGGAAGGCATTTGGATTGACAACCCAAGCTATGTTATGTGCCTCCCTGCTATATTAAGATGTCCTAGGCACTGGTCTATAGCAACTCTAGGCTGTCTCTAGGGGGACAAAATTGTCTACAACATCTTTCTGGCACCGTTGCCGGGGAACGAATTCAAGAATATTAGTTTCCATAGGCCTCGAAAAATTATATTCACTCTCTAATTAGGTGAGCACAGAGAGCTGAAGAGTTGCATATCTCTCACCTTGGTGACTCCACTGTTGTTTATTTGATAAATCTAATTGCAAACCCGACTCCACTGGGGAAGAGACAAAGGGATTTGATTTGGTAAATCCCTGTGGTGGACAGTAAAGATCTTGAATCATCCACCTGGCGACTCCACAGTTCCAAAACGATTAAAAGGACTCCACTGGTGGAAGACTCTGAGCAGTTTGAAAAAATGCATCCGATTTTTATAGCAGAGTGCAGAGATGAAATGTCACATGGCTTGGCAAAAATGGAAGTGGAGGACCTTCCACGAATCACTCTTCTCATCCCAAGTTGCACGCCCGTGCTTAAGAAAATCCTTCTAATAGTGATGATTGAAAGATATGAAGCTGAGATAAAACTCTTGCAATCACAAGAACAAACCCAAGACGTGGATAATGAGCAAGACATGTATGATGCTTTAAAACCTATGGAAGATGAGGAAGAAAGTGATCAGAAACCGCCTGATTGCTTACCTACATCTTGTATTTTGCTGATCAGAGAGTATCACGATCTAATAGCAATGGAAAATAGGGAGCGCTGCCTCGAGGAAACGAGAGACCACATAGAAGAGGAAAAATCTGATGTGGAAGAGGAGGTTAAAGAAGACATACTGCCTCCAAATCATCTAGTACAAGAAAAAGAGAGTTGCTGCTCTTCTGCACAAAGGAACACAAAACAATCATCTCCTTTGACAGAAGAAGAGGTTGATCAGATAATAAATCAGCAGCCCACCTCAGAGATCGTCTATGGAATACACACTCTTGCTCGTTCATTTTATGAGTTTGATTGTACAGATATAGAAGACTCCTCTGTGGATTAGGACGAAGAAGGACCTGCTGAGAATCCGACTGGTTTGATTGGTGACATTGCTTACGATTATGACTTTCCTAGTTATGATTTATTTGATGATGATTGTTTCCAGAGAGAAGCCGAGTCTGCAGAACCATCATCAGTAGACCCATGGGAGGAAAGCCAGGGCCAGCAATCTCAGAATAGTAATGAAACCAGTCAGCCCATCTATGATACGGATGAGGAGAGCCATGATAGTATAATAGCAGATGAATATTCCTTGAATCCTCATTTTTCTTTAACACAGGCCATCAGTGAGACTGGAAGCCAGCAGCTTTCCTTTTCAAGAAAGGAGGAAGGAAACTCAGGGGAAGACTTTAATCCGTGGAACGAAGAAATCAGGCTGCTAAAGATTATGTTGAAAAAACATGATTCAATACAGGAAAAAGAGGAAGAAAAGGTACGAGCCCCTGCTCGGGAATGCATAAATATTTTCAAGGAGCTCAGCACATCAGCGCAAAATATACCAGAGCTTCAAAAGGACTCAGCTCCAATATATGATGAGTCCTCCAGTTCAGAAAAGGAAGAAAATCAAGGAGCCACCATTTCTCAAGAGAATTTCCTTCTCCATCCAGTGGAAAAATAAGAAATCCTGGTTGAAGCCTGCCTGCCAGATATTCTTAATCATGTATCATTTCATGATCCTTATGTGTATTTCTTGCAAATATTTGAAGAAGGATCAAGGGTATTTTCTAGCAGCATGTTGCCAACAGAAAGAAGGTTTTTTGAAGCTGCTATTCTGGAACAAGAAGAAGAGATACCACTGCCTTTCAAAATACAAGAAGAAAGTGATCAAGCTTTTAAGAGTCATATTGAAGATGCAGTGGAAAATGTAGAAATCAAAGCTCCCCAGGATGAAGATAGCCTACCAATCACAGAAGTCCTAAAATAAAAGAGGGTACTCCATTTGTTTATTGACCCTATGGCAGAATATATGGAGGCCCTGATTAGCTCAAAGTTTTCAGCATTAATCTTTCAACAGGGCCACATTCATCAGGAGAGGTCACCACTGACGGTGACCACATTTTTGAAGAACCACATGCAGAGCACCCTGTGGTTATCTCTGATAGGCAGTCAGTGCTCCTATCCCTTTCTGTTTCTGCTTGACTGGCTGCATTGGCTTTATTGTATCACCTAGAGCATCAAATATTCCTAGGTTAGAGTAGGGTAGGTAGGAAAAGCTCAATAAAGCTCAGCCTATGAGCATGTAGCTAGTTGTTTTAAGCTCTGCAGAGTCTAGCGAGCCAGACAGTCTAATCCTAGCTTGGCTATTTGTAGTTTATTGTTTTGTCTTTGTTTCAATAATGTGGGTGTCGGGATGAATCATCAAGAGAAGAAGAAGTGTTGAAGAGCAAAGTGTGCATAGAAAGTGATTGTGAAGGTCTGCGGAGTTCTCGACACGTCCAGGAATGAACGTGTCGTCCCCAGGTGGAGCCAATGTTGTTCACAATCATATCTCTATCTAATTTTCATGGGCAATATGCTTAAACAATCCGGATCCTTCCCCTTTTCCCTGTAAACCCATTTTAATGCCTATCGCTGCCACCTTCCTCCGCCTTCAATTACATTATAAAAGAAAAGCTGCAGACCGTTAAGTCGAAAACCTCACAGGCCTAGCCCCTTAACCACTTCCCCAACCATGCCCCTTAGGACCTCATAATAAACAATGTTACCATTTATTATAAGTCCCGCCCCTTTATATAACCACTTCCCCTTTCATTTCCGCCATACAATATAAACCTTATTATAAGGTCTTATATTATATAACCTTCGTTAGCACTATCATGAATCGCTTCTATACGCATATCAATTTTTTGTTGTTTGTGGTCGGATGATCTGTAAATATTTGCAATGCGATACGATCGCCGTCGCAAATATTGCGATACGATTTCTCCCTATCACATTTTTCCGCCTTTGCGATTTGCGATCATCGAAAATCACACCCATCGCAGATCCGCCCCATCGCAAAAGTGCAAAGCGCAATTTTCTGTTTAGTGCCACTTTCCGCCATCGCATTTTCTACCTTCGCGATTTTGCGATGCGCTTCTCGGGCCCCACCTCGTACGATCGCTCCCACCGTGTTCCATTGCAATTCATCGTATTTCTTTGTATTTCTGTGTATAGTCAAACCTTTTCATTTTTCATTTAAACCTTAATGAATCCCCCTCCGCTGTGACCAGGTCCCACTTCCAAAGCCCCCGCTCCATTGTCTTACCATGTTTTCCTTTGTAATTTCCCCAAAAGTTAATCTTTGGGTTTTTACACTATCAACGCTTCTTCCGCCACTATTCATTATGCCCACCGCATGTCATCCTTTCCGTTTGATCTTTTGTACGCCCACGTCATCATCCCACGTGTTCATTGTGCCCTCCCTCCACCATGCATATATTCAATTCATACGTTGAATTTAAGCGTCTTATATTATAAGCCTCCGCCACGTTCGTTTATCATTGTTATGCCATATGTCTCGTCTTCGCCTGGCTCAACCACCATTGTTATCACGTCATTTTGTCACATGGTCTCCTCTACCGGCATTACCACCTCTGCGCATTATTTTATTTAGCTTGTTTGATGGTTTTGCAAGTTTGCCGCAATAGATAATCACCATTAATCTCCGCCTCCATTACAAAAGCCAAGGCCTTTTCCAAAGATAATTTTTCAGAGACAAATTTATGAAGGGAAGCCCTGGGGAGCTGCCGTGACGTGACACTCATTAGAACAGCAAGGTTCAAAATCTATCCAAACCTCCAGAGCCATTCCAAATCGAGATTTTACGGATGAAAACATTAATGTAGCAGCAGCAGAATATTAATGAAGGAGCAATGAATTCAATGTCCGGCATGAAAGGTTTCAAATTCAAATTCAAGCATTTAAAAGGCGGAGAGTATAATGTACAGGAAGCAATACTCCCAAGGTGTTACTTCAGCCGAGTTTCCTTCAGGAAAGTACAAAATGTTCGTGAAGATTTACCCCTATCTTGCGTTCTTGAAGAGATTTATTCCGATGCATTTATTTCGGTGGCGGATCTCCAAAGTACAAGATAATACCACCTAGTCATTTAACAGTATGGGCGCGAATGTTTCCGCCACTTTGTTTCAAATCAAATCATTAAATGTGCATCACCTACCTGGTTCTCTAGAGTTTTCTACCTCTCCTATAAAACTCCAGAAGAAAAACATTGTAGAGGTTCCAGATTTCTATCAGCAAACTGTGCAGTGAAAGGCTTTGTATACATCTTGTAAAGTTTATGTATGAAGGCTCAGAGCCCGTAGGGTCTCAGTGAGGAGGAGTTATAACTGTAATGAGGATTTTGGTCTTTGGTATCCCACAGTATGTAATATTTTCTTATGTGTTAATATAATATCTCATTTCATGCTATTTATCTTCTTGTATCATGTTCTAGAATGCGAGTGGCTCACTGGTCTTAAGTAAGGATTCATCTTAGTTGGTGCCCATACTTGGATTAGTCAAGCGCTTTAAATAGGCCTAGTCATGATATACTGTTCCATGTTCATTTCATCCATATTTTCTGCTATATTAGTTACTTGAGGAGGGTGCTTTTAAAACGCCATTGTCATGTATGGATTCTTAGTTGGATAAGCCCATATGTGGTTTTGTTGTGTATCTGGGTATCGGCCTCATGCTAACTAGTATCTTCTTCATGTTTCTTCACTGCATCCACTTTCTGATATTTGATTTCTGTGGCATATTATTTGAACTGGCCCTCTTTGCAGTAAGCTGTCTCTTAACTGTCTGATGCTTTTGTATTGGATTTTTGCATGTTGTTCCTACATTATTCTTATCTTTGTATCAGCTTCTGAGAGAGTTTGGTTCCATTCAAACTAATTTCCTTGTTCAGCAAGAGATAGTAAGAGAGCTTTTGGATTGACAACCCAAGCTATGTGATGAGCTCCACGCTATATTAAGATGTCCTAGGCACTGGTCTATAGCAACTCTAGACTATCTCTAGGGGTGACAAAATGATTGACAACGGAGGTAATATGTTGTTACCTTTTTGGAAGTAGATAAGTCATATATCCAAACCACGGATCGGAGTGTGGCTCGAATCTGGTTAGTCGAACCACTAGGGAAGGACTGGCGGTCACTATGACTCTCCAATACGGGGGACTTGGGTTCACTGGACCCTCGACTATGAGAGCACCTCCATTTCATTGCAACGAGATGTCACAAGTGGACATACGGTGGAAGAGTACCCTCTTGGCCATCGATCATTGTCGTGGGCGAGAAAAAATAGTGTAGAAGGAGAAAGTATCACTCAAGATCGTGAAGAGACTACTGGGGAAACTACCCCTCAACCCCATGGCCCAGGAGGTGCCCTGCTTTTGGGGAGGCTTGTGGTTCAAGATCGGGTGGAGGAAGACGTCCCCTCACGCCTCTCCTCTGGGGACTTGAAATCTCCCTGGTTCACCTACCAGTTGCAGAACTAGTTGGGGCGTCTCAGGTGGGTATGTCCACCTCCTTTCCTCTCTCTTTACAGTCCTATTTTTGTTATTCTATGTCTGACTTCGCAGAGCCTGGTCCCTCCAGGCAGATCCTCAATGATCTCTCGGCTTTAAATATTTCTTTGTCGTCTTTGGATAGTGTGATCCTCTCTGTTACCGACCCTTCTGATCTTTCCCCTTCCCAAGCTGTTTGTGATCCTTTGCCCCCTAGCCCTAGGGCTTCTTCTTCAGACTCCCTCCCCTACAACCTTAGACCTCGAGCTAATAGGGCTGGGAAAGGACTAGCTGTGGGTGGTTTAGCCTTGGACCCTGTAGCGTATGGACCCAGGAAGATGAGAGCAAGAAAGTCCAACCTTTCCAAATCCCAGTTGAAAGTTGTTGTTGATATAGCCGACAGAAGGAAAATGTATCTTACCGGGGTGCTTAGAGCAGAGCGACCACCCCCTGAAGGTGTACCATGATTTTCCTTTCCTTTAATTGCAGAGGCTTAGCTAGCCAGTTGAAAAAGCTAGCCTTTAAAGAACTTGTGATATTTCAGAATTCGGATATTATCTTGCTTCAGGAAACATTGGGTAAAGGGGACGAAGTAATCAGCTCTATCTCCAAATTGTTTCTTGATTGGGTCTTTCATGCTCTCGACGCTGTGGGAAGATCGGGGGGAGTGGTTACAGGGTTTAATCCTAAGAAGTTAAGATACATTTCTTCCTGGGGTTCTGTGAATTGCCTGGCCTTAGAGCTATACTCTAGAGAGCTGAATCTCTCTTTTCTTTCTTTAAACATATATGGGCCATGTGTGGAAAGAGAGAAATTCTGGACCTCTGTCTTCAGATCCTCTTGGCTCTCCCACCGCAAATTAATCATTGGTGGAGATTTGAACTTTTCACTGGGGGAAGCGGAGTCTTGGGGAGCCTCGACCAAGGCTGACCCTCTCACTGACTTTTTTAGGAACCATCTGGCTCTATCTCGTTTGGTGGACATTCCCCTCCTTAAATTGTGCCCCACTTGGAGGAATAGATGAGTTGGGCTGGACTGGGTGGGCAAGAAGATAGACCGCTTCTTGTTGTGTGAAGCATGGGTGGAAAATCTTATGATTTATCGGCACTGGGTGGGCAAAGGGGGTGTCTCGGATCACTTTCCTATATTTTTGGAAATAAAATGTGACGGTAAAAAGCTAGGAATCCCTTTTAAATTTAATTCCTCCTGGCTCAAGGATGACTCGTACAATGAATTTTTTTCTGCTACCTAGGAGAAAGACAGCTTCAGCTCTGAAACCTCTAGGAGCTTCTTCTTTATGAATAACCTAAAGAAAATGAAAGCAGCGTCTAAATTATGGGCTGCTAAAAAAAAATCTAAGGAAGAAGAGGAGCTAAAGAAGGTCAACTCTAAGATTGCGATGTTGGAAGATCCTGAAGGGGGTGGATACGAATCTGTTTAATCCAGGGCAAGAATTAATGAGTTGGAGGCTTCCAGAAGAAGTATTTACAACTCAGGGAAGAGATCTGGCACTTGAAAAGCAGAGCAATTTGGCTCCAAGTGAGAGATGAGAATACCAAGTTCTTTAAAAATTATGCAAAAGGTCGGAAAATTGCAAATAAAATTTGGGAAATCCCTAAGGAAAATGGTGAACAAGCAACTTCTTTTGAGGACCTGGCATCCCTGGGCATTCACCATTTCAGAGCTCTTTTCAAAGCTCCTGTAGAAATTTCCATAGCCGAAGTTAACATAGTTGCCCAATTCTTTCCTAGCTTCATTGACGAAGAGGGAAATGAGGCTATCATGGCCCCTGTTTCGAAACAAGAAGTGGAAGACATCCTCAAAGGAATGCAGAAGGATAAAAGTCCAGGACCAGATGGTTGGACTGTTGAATTTTTCTAGCATTTTTTTGAAGCTCTAGGGGATGAGCTGGTGGCTGTTGTGGAAGAGTCTAGATGCTCGGGGTCCATCTACCCACCTTTCAACTCTACCTTCCTAGCCCTGATCCCAAAAGCTGATCATCCTGACTCCTTTG
Source organism: Pinus albicaulis (assembly GCA_034641835.2). Classification (NCBI taxonomy): domain Eukaryota; kingdom Viridiplantae; phylum Streptophyta; class Pinopsida; order Pinales; family Pinaceae; genus Pinus; species Pinus albicaulis. Next base: position 19,470 of record JAXQQM020060207.1, read on the forward strand.
CTGATTTCCGTCCCATCTCCCTGTGCACTTGTGTATATAAATTAATTGCAAAAGTCATCACCTCCAGATTAAAGCCTTTCCTTTCCAGACATATCTCCCCAGAACAATTCGGGTTCCTGGATGGTAGACAAATTCATGAAGCTGTAGGAGTATCCCAAGAAACTCTTCATAGTTTGAAGAGAAGTGGTAAGAAAGCCTATGATAGAATAAGTTGGATGTATTTGCGCCTCTTGCTCACTCACCTTGGTTTCAGATTCGATTTTGTCAGATGGGTAATGAGCTGTGTAGCCTCTTCTTCTATTGCAATTCTGATCAATGGTGCTGCCACCTCCTTTTTCAATCCTGAACGTGGCCTAAGGCAGGGTTTCCGTCTCTCTCCCCTTATTTTCCTATTGGCAGTGGAAGGGATAAGTTTAATGATTCATAAAGCTAAAAGACAAGGCCATATTAAAGGAATATAAGTGTTAGATAACTTTTGGATTACTCATCTAATTTTCGTGGATGACATTTTGTTGTTTGTTAACGGGAGCTTGGAGGACTTTCGAGCCTTGAAAAATCTTCTGGACCTTTTTTTGAAAGCTACAGGTCTCCAAATCAATGAACAAAAATCGACTCTCACCACCTCTGGTCTTTCTGCAGAAGAAGTTGGAAGAGTGGAAAGGCTTATACACTTTGAAGTAAAATCCATTCAGGACAACTTCAAGTATCTGGGCTTTCATCTCAAGCCTCACAACTATCGAATCTGTGACTGGAGGTGACTTCTTGCTAAAATTGAGAAAAGACTTAATTAATGGAGCTTCAGATGGCTGTCAAGGGCAGGAAGGCTGGTTTTAATCAAGTCACTGTTGATGGAAATATCAGTTTATTGGGTAAGTCTCTCTTGGGTTCCAAAAGGTATTTTGTCCTCTATCGATAAATTATTCAGTAAATTTCTTTGGGCGGGGTCAAAATTGGATCATGTCACCCCATGGGTCGCTTGGGACAAAATCACTAGACCCAAAGAGTGGGGAGGTTGGGGTATTAAAAATTTGCTCTCCTTTTCAAAATCCCTTGCAGCCAAACTTGCTTGGCGATTGATCTCAACAGAATCGATCTGGGTGTCAGTCATCACAAGGAAGTATATTAGTCAAGGATATGTTCTTGAATGGGTTCGTTCCCCACTCAAGTCTTCAAAAAATGCTTCAGTTGTATGGAAAGTCATTGTTGCTTCTATACAAACCATTGAGCAAGGCTTGGCATGGAATGTAGGTGATGGTACGTAGGTTCGTCTTAGCCGTGAACCCTGGGTAGGTTGCTCTGACAGGTTCTTTCTCTCTCCGGAATTGGTAACCTTCTTTAATGGAAGAGGTTTATACACCTTGAGTCAGGTAGTTGATCACAGATCCTCCTCCCTCGTGAAACAAGGCTGGCTCTCAGGATTGGAGCTGCAACTTGAAGATAGGTGGTTGGAGGAATGGTGTCTGTATGTTTCAGCCTTACATTTTTCTTCTATCCGGATCTCAGACTCAAGGGATGAACTGCGTTGGGTCCACGCTCAATCAGGAATATACTCTCCAAAATTGGGTTATAAATGGCTGATGTCCCAACAAGGGTGGGAGGCCCCGAACTGGTGGTATAAACCAATCTAGAAATTGAAATGCCCAGCCAAGACCAGACTTTTTTTCTGGTGTATCCTACAGAAAAAGGTGCCTACATGGGATTTTCTTCAAAAGAGGGGGAAATCGAGGCCGGGGTGGTGCTCCCTTTGCAAGAATAATGGAGAAACTTCTCTTCACATCTTTCTCCTGTGCCCTTTCAATATCAGTCTTTGGGAAAAAAATTTAAGGCTCATTAATGTTCCATTTAGATGGCATGGAGAGGATTTTCTGCAAGCTTGGTCCCAGTGGTGGCAGGAGGCTCCAGATGATAAAGTAAGATCAATCCCCCTCCTCATTGCGTGGGGAACTTGGATAGCTCGTAATAGGGCTATTTTTCATGACCAGTCTTTCCCAATTGCAAGATTGGCCGCGAAAGGAGCTACCATCTATGACAGTATACCTTCTCCTTCAGGCCCTGGTCCCCCTCGTAACATCCAACCTGAAGTAATAAAGGACTCGATTCCATGGGCCTTTTTTGATGCGGCCGCTGATTTGACTGGGTAATGTGGTGATGGTTTAGTAATTCACCTTTCTCCTGCTATATCCTTACGAGCTTCAGTGGGTCTTGGGCAAGGGACAAACAATTTTTCTGAACTTAAAGCCCTTTATTTTCTCCTTTGTTGGTTGATTTCGAAACATTTGAGGCACATTCATATTTTTGGTGATTCTAATAATGTTGTGAATTGGTTTAATGGGACTCATCAGTGCAGAAATTACATTTTGTTACCTTTGCTTAAAGAGATTCTTCGGCTCAAAAGTTTTTTCACTGAGATCACTACTTGTCACATTTACAGGGAAAGGAACCAGGAAGCAGACCGCTTATCTAAAGAAGGTTCTCAACAATATTTGGGGTCCTGGACAGTAACCGAGATGGAAAATGGGGCTGTTCATGTTCTGGAACAGCCGGTCTTTGATTAACTCTGTTGTTTTTATTTCCTTTGTACATATCATGCTGTTTAAAATTCAAAATGTTACTTATCTTCTAAGGGCCCAGAACTATTTTCCTTATTTAAGGAGGTTCGGGGTCCTCTTTTTGCAATACAGTAAATTTTTTTTTTGGAGACCGAGATAGTTTCTACTGCCAGTCTCTCTTTTTGGGAAAAGGAAGCTTTGGGCTTCTGTTGGCACCTACTACCTTTTGTTCTCATCTCTGTTTTGGGCTTATGTCCGGGGGATGATGAATAATGGGAGGTGCCTCTATTTTTTGTGATCTTCTTGTATACAGGCTGCTTTGGCAATGCTCCCAGGTATTGCAAAGTAGTTGAGTCCACCATTCTTATTTGAAAAAAGGAGAATGGAGCTGCACTAAAATGCTTTGCATATGCTATGTGACTATCTATTCTTAATAGAAAGTTCGATTTTTTACGTATGGAGTAGAAATAAATAAATAAATAAACCATTGAAATATATAAAGACTAGAGAATATTGGGTGAAAATATGGAATAAAATATATCATCATAAATACTAAATATAAATATATAATTAGAAATAAAAAAATCCATAAAATAAATAAATATATATATATATATATATATATATATATATATATATATATATATATATATATATATATATATAATTAAAAGAAATAAAATTAAAATTAATATAAGAAAGGAAAAAAATGAGAATCAAACTATTATTATAAATATATAAAATTAAATTAATATATATTTAATAGTTATAATTATAATTATAATTATAATTATAAATATAATTATGAATATATATTAATGGGTTTTTATTATAATTATGTATTTTTATTTTTATTTATAATGATATATTTTATTCTTAATTTTCTTTAATTTTTCCAGTATTTATATATTTTAACCATCTATTTATTTGATTTATTATTTGATTTATTCCTAATTTATTACTTCTTATTTTTATTTAATTTAATTATTATTCTATTTATTTACTCCTAAATTTATTATTATTTATTATTTTTTTATTTTTTTCAGATATTTTATGTTTTAAGTTATTATTATTTTATAATGACTATCTATTTTTTGATCTTTTTATACCTCTACCAGATTATAATTCATTTCATCTATCTCTTCCCCATGATGAACCACATTAGATGGTTCAAAACACGTTGACAATTATTTCAATTATGTGATGGATCCAGAACATAGTTTTCTAAATATTTCTACTCACAGAAGCCTCCAATCAGATATCAAATTTACTATTAGTGTTGTTTTTAATTGATGAAGTAGATTTGGATGTAGTTCAATTTTATGTATGTGGATTTATATATGGAAGTCCTAATATGTACATATGATATGCATTCTTTATGCAGAGGGCCAACCAATAACACATCATCAACAATGAAAAAACCTTCATCATCAATACACACAAGGGTAAGTAAAATATTTCGTTAGTAAGTTCCAACTAGGACAAGAATTTGATAATTTCTAGAAAAAAAAATATGCTTTGTTATTTTTAAGAGAAAACCAAACTGTAGAAGAGCCAATGAGAGCTAATTCTTCCCTAGAAGGGTATACTAAGGAAAAAAAAATGGAAGAGTTGTTATAGACATACAAGTGTGTGTTCTAGGAGCATAAAGGGATACCACCTAAGAGGGAATTGGGGCATGAGATCTAGCTATTATCATACTCTTTGTTTCCAAACATTGGGTTGTACAAGAATTGTGTTATAAAGGAAAACAAGGTGAAGAGGCAGTTGAAAAAACTACTAGAATAGGGTGTTATTCGACTAAGTAACTAGCCATATGGGTCACCCATTATAATTTTTCCTAAGAAGGATGAGACTTGGCATATTTGCATTGATCATAGGGTATTAAAAAAAACTATGCTCAAGAACAGGTACCCCCTTCCCAAGATAGATGATCTATTGGATCAATTGCATTAAGCCAAATACTTCACCATGCTAGACTTTAAGTCAAGATATCACCAGGTTTGATTTAGAGAATAGGATACCTAGAAGACCACCTTCAAAATCAAGCAGGGTTTTTATGAGTGGTTAGAAATGTTGTTGGCTTATGTAATACATCATTTATGTTCATGATGTTAATGAATGATACAGTGCTCCCTTTTATAGATTCAATTTTTATTATTTATTTGTATTATATACTAGCACACACTTCTATCTAGGAGAAGCACATCCCACATTTAATGTAAATGCTATATACATTAAATAAGCACCAACTATTGGAAAATATCAGGAAGTATGACTTTTCATAATAGTATTTGGTGTATCTAGGATATGTGATAGGTGGATGAGAGCTAAATATATATCCTATCAATATGGAGGCCCACATGAATAGGTCGATGCCTACTAATGTTTCTAAGGTTAGGCATTTTTCTAGTGTAACACAGGACCTAAGGAAATTCATAGCCTCATTTTGAGAAATGGAAGAAAAACTCCATACCATAACAAAAATTGGCAAGAGTTTCCAGTGGGGAAAGGGTCAACAAAGGGCCTTTAAGGAGCTAAAGAAGAAGAGAAGTTAAACATTAGTTCTAGCATTACCAAACTTACAACAACCCTCCGAAGTGGAGATAGATATAAGTGGGATGCAGGGAAGAAGTTGTGTATGCTATAATTTTTTAATTATTTCATGATACAACCCTTAACTACCCTACCTATGACAAGGAGCTTTATGCCCGAGTACAGGATGTTAAGAAGTGGAAGCACTATTTAATGGGAAAGGATATAATAATCCACAATGATAAATATCCACTATAGTTCCTATAGATTCATAGTTAGCTATAATAAACCAAGAATTACAAGTGGAAGGGGTTTCTAAAACAATTTCATTTTGTGATCAAGTATACGAAGGGTAACCCAAACAATTTGGTTGACATGCTTTCAAGGCCACCCGCATCACATCTTTAGGAACTCTTATGCACATGGATCATTTCACCCGTGATGCATATAAATAGGCATATATAGAGGAAAGGGAATTTAAGGATGTGTTTAAACAGTTGCAGTGCCAGATTCATGTGCATGATGGTGACAACAAAGTTGATTACCATCTCCAGAATGGGTTACTCTACAAAATGGATAAGTTATTTGTTCCAAAGTGTGATAGTTTGTAGATAATGAGGGAAGCTCATAAGGCTCTAAGGTTGTAGTGAATTTTGGTACAGGGAAGACAGTGGTAAATTTGAAAAGGAATGTGTTGGCCCAAGATCTAGGAGGAGGTAGTTAGGTTCATAAAAGGATGCATGCAAGCCTAGTAATAGGAAACAATGTATATACCATACCTTTCATGTACCCACTTTTCCTTTAGAAATCATTTCCATGGACTTTTTGGGAGGTTTACCCACAACCATTAAGGGCCATGACTAATTATTCATGTTAGTTGAGAGGTTTAATAATATGTGTACTCCAATGCCCTATAAAAAGACCATCAATGGGAAAGAAGTAGCAAACTTATTCTTTGGATAGGTCTGGGGGCACTTTGGGATACCAAGGGGCATCATTCTAGATAGGGATACAAAATTTCTCCTCACATTTTGGATTACATTACGGGAGAATATAGACACAAATTTTAAGAGGTACATATCATTCCTTCCACAAAAGATGGGAAAACAAAAGTAGTTAATGAGACTTTGGTGCAACTTTTGTGGGGTTACAATCAGAAGCATATGAAGACTTGGGATGAAATTCTAGTATATATACAACATTCTTATAATAGTTCAATCCACACTTGTATTGGTAAGTCACCATTTGTAACTTGTGTTTGGATATTTTCCACCTTCACCTTTAAATATTGCATATGGGCAGCAAGGGGGAGTGAGGGAGGATCTTACAAGGATGCCTTAAGGGAAAAAAAAATGTGTTGAGAAGATTAACAAGATATATCTACAAATACAAGAGAAATTGTATAATTTAAAGAAAAATTTAAAATCCAAGCATGATCAACACTGAATAGATAATTCATTTAAGGAAGGAAACAGAGTATGGTTACAATTGAACAAACAGAGGTTATGGGGTCATGGTAAGAAAATAAAGTCTCTACAATATAGTCCCTTTGTGATACTATAAAAGGTGGGAGATAATGTGCATAGACTAATTCTACCCCCAAACAAGTTGTCGATTCACCAAATTCTAATATTTTTCACCATTCTAAACACTTTTTTTCAACCATTTTACTACATTTGTTTGAATGTCTTTCACCGATCTTGTTATGTTTCTACGTGAATGTGTGATAATAAACTTACAAATGATAATGTAGTTAATTATCCTAATTTTCGTTTATTTTTTATGAATTAAAAAGGATTATTGTTGTTTTTACTAATTATGGTTTTCCTAGTGAGGTTTGTATGGCTTTTGTGATGTTATTGTAACCAATCTCCATGGTTGGAATATCTACATACCTCCAGGATAAATTTAGTAACATGGATTATTTTCCAATGGATGTTGACATGGATTTATGTTTCCTAACTCATATCCAAGTCAACTCCATAAGGCTCCAACTCATGATCTACAATTCGAACAACTCATGCTAGATAGAATCGGGTAATTAACTTTGGGTGTGAATTTTGGAGAAACAGAGAAGAATATAGAAAATTTGTGACATGGTTTTTGTCCAAAATGTTAGGGTCCTATAATCTATAGGATCTCAAGGTGATTGATTATTTCATCTTAGATCTTTCATATTGTAAATAATATTCCATGATTGTAAATTATTTCCAAAAAAGGTTAAAACCTTAGGAAAAATATGCTTGCATGTCCAAATGCAGAATTAGGAGATAAGTAAGTATATTTTGATTGAATTAATCACATAATTTAAATTTGATTAAATAATTTGTAATAAGGCTAGGTACTATAGGTTTTAATTCTGCCAAAAAGATCAAAACTGGCAAAGAATGGTTTATCCGGGGTTTCAGAGACCCATTATAAGTTAAAGGTGCTCAAAGAAATTACTTTAAAAACATTTGGAACTCATCCTAAAAACCTTACCACATTTTCATGTTTCATTGGTGGACCCATTCACCCGCTGCGTGAAAATAAACCTTACTATTTTCCGCCTTTCTACTTTATCTTTCTACTTTACCTTTTTCACATCACTATATCATTGTTTCCACTTACCTCTGCCTTCCTGATTCCCCGATTGTGATTAAAGTGGGTCCATTTCTCCCTGACACATCACCCTTTCCCTCACGATACATCGCACATCACAAAATATAAATTTCGTAGATCAGTCATTATAACTTTTCGCACTTAACCGCAAGACCTTAAAACTTGCGATGTGCGATATCCATCACATCGCAAGATCGCAATTTTACCTATTTAACCACACTATTTTGCATCGCAAATAATATTTCGTAGCTTGGAAAATATACCTCATCTCATATCGGAAAAAATAACTTATTTCTTTCTGCCAAAAGTTAAATCTTGTGATCGCCGATTTGCAATGCCATTGGCCCCACCATAATACTCCGCTCACCGTATACGATGTTCCTTCGCTACCATTCCATTTTCCACTTCATAACTATGTTGATCCAATGGGCTCCATATCCATCCTGCCACATCATCCTCCATCAGTGCAAATCGTACTTCGCGGGTTTTAATGCTTACCATATTTCTCCAAACTCTAAACTCTGTGATGTGCGGTAAACCATAAATATTGCGATGTGCGATGTGGGTGGGTCCCAATCACATATCGTACTTTGCAAGTTTTATATTTGACCCCACGTGCTCATAACAATACCTTCAGAGTTACGATTTGCGATAGGCGTCGATCCCACCTTACCTGCCACGTCACCTCCCTCTCCCCCAACTTCGCACTTCGCGAGTTTTAGTGTTTACCTCCACCGCTCATAGCAAAATCTTTCGACTTGTGATTGCAATGCGGGTCAGGTCCCACCTTCCCTGCCATGTCACCTCCCTCTTCGCATCGCATCGTCGATTCCATTTCTCATATCATAAACTGTAAAACATGCGATGTGAAATATTTCTATGGATGCGATAAAGTTCAGAACTAAAATCTACAGAATTTCAAGTCTGGGTATATGGGTTGTTTATGCTCTTTTTTTTTTAAAAGGGTTAAACACGAAAAAAATGGCTAGCATAGAAAATAGACACCAAGGGTCAAGTCGGGCAAATGAATTTGTGCAAAGATGATCATGTTGTAACTGCAAGAGTAGAAAGGCCGTTCATACAATAGATTTCACCAACATAGCACTCTGTTTTCCAGCACAGTACTAAAAAGGTGGTGACTGAGCAACATTTTTCCAGCAGAACACGGCCAGAAACGCAGATGCACTCCTTTTATATCGATTTCTTTCCTTTCAGTTCATTGTGACAAATTTTAGATTTCCTTGTCACACAGGCATTCAGTGTACTTTGTTTTTATTTTTATATAAATACTTCAGTTTTGGAAGTATCAAATTTTCTATTGAAGTACTATACGCTTTTTTAAAGCACTGGATCATCAATAATAATCAGACCATTCATAGGATTCTTGTGGCTTAAATACTAGTGATGTTTTTCTTCTGCTATTATGTTTCATTTTCATCTTTCATTGTAATCATATGAATTCCAATTGTAAAGAAGAAAGTGTGATGAATAGGATTTACTTTTGAGTACCTTATTCTGACTGACTTTACAATCATAATGTTTTCCATTGAAGGAAAAACTAAAGAATTCTTAATTTCTCTTTAGTTCTGCTGAATTTTTTCATATTTCTATCATAATCCATTTATAAATTTAAAAGATCCAGTAAATACTCCTAGCTTTCCATGTGTTTACTCTATGAAAATTTGATGCAACCATCCAGTTATATCGTTAATCCATTTCCCAATAGACATTAATTAATTGAATACAATCAATTTTCCAAAATCCAAAACAAAACTCAAAACCCAAGTACAATCATAAATAGCCTAAAAACTTGTCCAAACAAAGTTAAATCTTAGAGAGAGCCCTCTTTGAAACTGGAAGCGCTAGATCCCAGTTTCCAAAGTTGGTTTGATGTTGCCTCTGTATTTTTGCTTCAGCCTAAGAATTACATAACGCTAACACAAAACATCCCAAATTAGCAGAACCATGAGTGATTTATCCAAAAAATTTGTGTATTGGAGATCTTATTGTGTTCTCTGGCAAGCTACAATCCAAACAAAGTGACTAGTTAGCAAATGAATTGAATCAAACATATTCTTAGATTATTATATGTTAGATGGATTAAATGTAATCATATATTGAGTTTTTCTCAAACCAATATCTACAAAAAACAACACAATATTTTGTAATTTTTCCATAACTTTGACAGTCTATATTTTGGGGAATTGGTTCAATTTTTCCCCTTGTTTATTTGTATAAAATGAATGGGAAGGGTAGAGGAGTTAATTAAAGATTGAGTGAGGAAGATAATATTAGAGTATTAAAGAATGTTTGAAAGGTTGCAAAAATATTTGCTAGGATTTCTAAATCATTCACCACTCTGCAATGGAGAGATCGTTGATCATTGGAGTTGTCGGTTATGTAATTTTTCAAGATTTATCTTTAATGGAAGCATTGATTTCTATTGTTTACAAATCATGGTTGGATTTATTGTTGTTCCTATCCTTTCTACAATGTAGAATAGTTTATCTCCTTTTATTTTCAATGCAATTGATATATCTACTTTACTTTCTTTTCTTACATTGTACGGTTTGGTGTGAAAGGTGTGCACTAATGGAAATTTCAAGATTTGTTTTCCTCCTGGCTTATCAATAGTCATTTAGCAAAGAGAATATGATAAATAGGTATCTTTTCAATCAAATACATTGTAGGAAGCCCTAGTGTACCTTAGTAGATCTAGAATCCTTTCCCTTTCATTTCCTTTTGAGTTACGTTCCACACGAGTGATTTACTTTCTGCATGAGTGATTTACTTTCCACACAAGTGTTCTTAGATATTTGTGTGTTGTCTGATTTTGTTTCCATTCTAAAACAATAGTATAGGAATATTATCGATGTTGTTATACAGGATTGTGATCTACGAATAACTCAAATTCCCTAAGTGTGGTGTTTATCGCTTAGAACAACAGAGGAAAGAATAACTATTATTTTCTCTAAAACAAGCAGATATACAGAATCGAAAGGAGCCTACTTGTGATTCTTTCGCTTCTCCTTCTCCTTTTTTCGTTGTTGTCATTGCTCTCAATCCAACTCAAGTTGCTAGATCGATTCCTGCAAACACAAACAGAGAATAGAAAACAACATACAATATACAGATATATACTTATCTTACTGAAATAAAATCGATTAGATTTGAATACAAACATCATTAAAGAATACATTGCATAAAAAATAGAGAGATATGTATGGGAAAATGAACAGAAATATTTATTAAAGAGTAGAAGGGGAAGATTACAACCAATGGATCGATTTTTTGTCAACCTACTCCAACTTCATTCCAGCCTCATCACATCCAGAATTATCCCAGCAGCATGTTAGTACTTTCACTCTCTTATCAAATGAGAATCCAACAGTATAAATTTACCAAAATTATTCCCTTCATAGCACTAGCATGAGTGCTCAATTTATAGGGAAACTGATGGTAGTTTCTCAATTAATGACTTTCTAATAATAGGAAATACATGTTTCCAAATTCAGAGGTGTTAGATGGACACTTGGATTCGAAGTTTGACACATATGGACTCTTCTAGAAGGCATTGGCCATGTGTATATTCCCGGAACAATGAGAATTCCGCTCCCAAGTGACCAACGCGCCCTTGAGTGTCGAGAAGTGCACTACAATGCACCCTTACATGGAGGATTTGGCACTGCAACACAGTTAGTCCCTTGCATATGAGTGTTGTGAGTCAGTAGATCATATAACATATACTTCAAACCTTGGAAACCTCACAATAGAATCCAGGAATTAAACGTTCTTCTCATAGGGCATATAGAAAATGAAATATAAGGGGATGATAGACCATATTTCATTGGTCCTGGGGATGATGCCTAATTTAACCAGGTCTTGGGGGATGATGCCCAATTTGACCTATAACAGTTGCCCCCTAAAGCACTAAAGTGGATAGTGACATGCATCAATCTTACAATACATTACATCATGATATATTTCATCTTGATCATGACTTATTACGGGAGGCATTCCCATGCTCATAAAATAAACTATATAATAACATGTACATAATTCAGAAAGTTGTCTACATTGGAATGTTGCCCAATATAGACATGCCTACAGATATAGGCCCATGTTCGGATGACAATTTGTATGTAAATCCATTGTATAGATGATGTGTACAACAATCCTGAAATCATAGCCCGGATGGATGAAACTAGATCTGGGGTCTTCCTATCTCATTCACTCGATCGTTCATGTACAATTCTAACCATGTGAATATATGATTTGAAGTCGAACATGGTAAGAAAATGTTTGATTACCAACCAATGATGTGAGTTGTTAAAAAACGCGAGAGAACCACCATTTATGTTAATGGCTCTAAATGTACTGTAATACAATTTACAAGGCGTGAATATATTATTTGATGTCGAACTCCAAAAAAAATCTTTTGGTCAAAGATCTGAAAGTGAGAAACTTGTTGATGATGTAACAAGCCTTAGGGTACTGGAAGATGTTTCTAAGTAAACTTCTTGGATAATGAGCTGATGTCGACAGGACGCAACTTTATCGTGAAACAGGAGTTACTGATTTCGGAGACAAAATGTGACTTGATATAGCAATGTTCAGGGATGACTGTCATGAAAATGAAGGTTTATGAGTATTGCAGAAGGACGAGGATTCACTGGATGACTTCTCTTGAACATATCAGTGACACTGAGATGAGATGGAAACATTGACCCAAAACTGAAGTGAAGATATGATGAATCATAGGTATGAATGAACCGTCAAGAAGATTGCCCAACCCAAAAGTCACGATGATGGAGTGAAAGTGTCATGTTCAAGAGAGACCTGCTACCATAAAGTGTTATGTTCTTTTTCCCAAATTCTCCCCTGTCATTTGTCGACTAGTACCTCTTTATTTTTTAACAAGCTTTAGGAAGATAACATATGCTTGATATATAATTCAACCCTTCGGGTGAATGCATCGCTATTTAATAATTTAAATATTATAGCGATAAATGAAACTCGATTCTTGCCATGATCGACAAGTCCATCGCTATTTTATGTTTTAACGAGCCTAACGACAGTGACAACCCGGTCCTTTTTCATATTTAGAGAGTTTGAAAAAGAGGAAAAAAGAAAACTCCATGAGTCCTTTTTCGGAGATTTGTCGCTCAAGTCCGAAAAAGTGTAAAATGATACCTGAGAAAACCTCTTAGCCATGTTCGACTAAGGTTTTCCTTTTTCGTAAATAATCCATCTCAGTCCAGAAAAGGGTTAAACTTATACTGATTAGATGTCATTTAATTTACTTTTATGAGCTTGAAAGACAAGTTCTCAGTAATATTTTCACATTATCAGAGTCTGAAAAGAGCTAAAAGAAAACTCCATGGGTTCCTTTTTCGTCATTATCAAAGCTCGAAAAAGAAGTAAAAGTGCACTTCAAGTCCTTTTTCATTTTTATCAAAGCTTGAAAAATAAGGATTAAAGTATGCTTTGTGGTCAAATAATTATTAGATTGGGATTAAATAACTGCTATATCACCGTAAACCTCGTTCCAAAAACCATCAAACTGACATTAAAAATAATTGTTTCAATAGAAAATGAATAAAAACCATATCATTAAAGATAAAATATGATTTGAAATAATCAAATTGACTAATTAAAAGAGTTTTTACCATTTGAAAAATAGGAGCTTTGAACCAGTTTTTGCCCTCGAACTTTAGCAGTTGATTGCGAAAAATTTTGTGGATGGTTTTACTCACCGTTCAATCTAGGTTGGAGCTATGAACCTTCTCTTTCTTTTAATATCATTTTCATTGCATTTCATGGTAAATTTTTAGGGTTTTGAGCCCCTTACGGTAAATATACTATGCTCAGAGGGAAACACACCTTTGAATGTCGAAAGGTGCATTAAAATGCACTTAAATTGAAGGCCAGATACACTGCAATGCTCTGTCCCTTGACTTGGGGTGCGTTGGGCGCAATTCTCATTCTTGTTTTTTGTTGTGTGCCCAAAATTTCCCAATTTTTTTGCATGAAATGGATCCTCATGAGTCTTATGATTGTGTTTTAGGTATACATCGGATCAAAATGATGATTACATGGAGGGAAAGAAAACATGAAGAATATAAAATGATTTCCCTAAACGATTGGGGTATAGTAAGAGCCCTCAAAGATTGTGGGTTTCTAAAGTACTTCAAATTGTCAGGTATGTGGCAGAAAATGGAATTATTGGAGTTCCTTGTTCGTTCATGGGATCCGGTAATACAGGATTTTCACATTGGGGAAAATGTGGTCCCAATATTAATGGAGGGCATTTATTTTCTCACAGGATTATCGAGGCGAGGTTCTCCCATTTATCTTTCAGGATTTTCTCTTGGAGGAGAGACAGTGAGAGATTACATACTATAGCACTACCATCCAAGGATTGAACCTAGTAGGGATGGGAAAATAAACATCCGTGATGTACGTGATTTTATTTTTAGGACCATCCTATTCACTATCGCAAAGCTTTCCAGTTCCGCTACTATACATGTGGAAAACAGGTCATACATACAATATGCACTGGAGTGTTTGGAACCAACAATATTTAACTGGGTTGAAGATGTCCTCTTTCAGATGAAAGAACAACTTACCAACACAAAGGGAGGAAGGAAGAAGAATTTCAACTATGGCTTGATCCTGATCTCCTTTGCCTTAGAGCAAATTCCATTGATGCAGCCCCAGCATGTTACATTGGGTATATCTGGCCCTAGAGATCCATGGATGCAGAGATGGGTAGAATTTATGGCTAGACATGCTGGTCAATCGACCATCGTATTCTCTACTTCATTCTTTGCTTGGTTTAGATGACAGATGATTTCCATTGACGATTATGCATATGTAGGCATAGACTTCCGAGGGGATCTAGACTTGATTCTACCAAACGATGCTCAATGGGGTGCAATTGGTAAGAAAGTTTTGACCATTTTTTTTAATTTTTTCTAAGGTTTATACATGTTTTTGTATTTTGATGTTTCCCAAGACTAAACTAAAATTTTCATGTATGCAGATGTAGGTCGAGTTCGACCAGTGGGTCAGCCAGAGTAGAGAGCAGAGGAGCCAACGAAGAGGGCTATTGTGAGAGAAGTCCTTCGGGATTTAGATATGAATGAGACTCTTGTTGAGATATAGCAGCATGTGAATGGAATGACTCTCGGGATTCTGGGTTTATGGATCGAAGAGTTACCCATGAGACTGCAATGCCACACTATTGGTGTTCCTAATCGTTGGATGCGGTTATTATAGGAGAGATAAATCGATAGTTTTATAAGTTTTATGTGAACATAACTAGTTTACTTTGACTGTACATTTTGAGGTCAGATGACCAATGTGTCTTGGGCACAAATTTTGTAAAAACCTATAACTATCTATCTATTTTTTTAGTGTTTTCCTATGTTTATTATGCAATCCTATTCAATTATGTGATGTGATTTGAAAATATGTCCTTACATGTGTTGCAAATGTTTGTTTAAAACATAATTCACTAAGGAATCAGTTAGTGTGTTTAAGTTTCTGGAAATGTGTTGATATTGATTGAAATCAAAATTTCTTTCCAAACGTCGAAATCTTAGGAACATATGACGCAATATTGGATTTCGAACAGTATAAACGCTAGTAAGTGGCAGTACAACAAGTTGTGAGTCTAACCTAATGATGATTCGGTTAATACCAAATGAAATGGCATCAAAGAGAAGTTCGATCAATGCGCTATACTCAGTGATATTGTTTGTAGATCAACCGATACAAATCCATTGAAAACTAACTAACTCGTTGTTCGAAGCAAAAATACCCCATACTGCAGAGGATAGATTCTGTGTACTATGACTATCACCATCAGCATACCCAACGAATGGTTCCAAATATTCAGACATCTGCGATGAAATGTAAATAAGATTACTAACTTCAAGAAAACTCTATAAAAAAAAATAAGACAGTAAATGCAAATCAAAATCATATATAAAATATAATTCAACGGTTTACTACGCTCATGTTTAAGCATAGTAACATTTCAGATACAACCCATTTCAGGCTGCACCAATGGAATTCCATCATAATCTACCAATTTGAACCTATAATAGGGGTAAGGATGTATTTACAAGCAGAGTAGATGTGGGTGCAATAGGTTGAACTGGTTGATATGAATGCACAATCATTTGTGGTTGAATGGGTAGGATAGGCTGCCATTGACATAAGTCATTCCGACATTAGGATGACCATATAATGACATATTACTGTCAAAATGGGTGACCATAGGTTTCCCCCCAGCATGAGGAGTATAATAATATGGAATATATTGTTCTCCAAATGCTGGGAGTCTAGTTGAAATTGTACTGGATGGAATATATCCAGATAGACCAACTTGATATTGCACTAAAGATGTATATAAAGTATTAAGTCGTTCAGTACTCATTAGAGATGTACCAGATAGAATACCAAATGATGACATCGGTGATTTCCATGGGTTTGAGGATGCACCAGAGAAGGTTCTAGATAAATATTGGTAACCAGGTGGGATGGAAGGACCACCATATAGATGTGACTCTAGTGATGTGGTGAACATCAACAGGGTAGCAATAGTAGATGATGTCGCAACTATAACAGATGGTACAATTGAAGATGTTGACTCAACCATGTTCATATGACCCAATGTATACCCTACAGGATCTACGGGAACTCGAATTGACATAGGATCAAAAAAAGTAGTGTGAGGTGATTGAGGAAAAGACTCGTAAAGATAAAGCTCCCCCCAAAATGAGTTGGAGTTGAAGGTATTTCGTCTTGCGGTATTTATTCAATCAAAATCATACCAGGTGGAAGAACTTCATCGTCAGGCCCGAGATATATTTCAAGTGGTTGACTGCGTGATATGGGAGATTCAATGGCTACAATCGACTGTAGAGCAACCGATACAGGAACAACTTCTGGTTGTTCGAATTCGGGATCTAGATGTTCTCGTAAAAGAATGACAGTATCTGGATCAGATTCCAGTTGAACAATGTTGCATTCGGGAGGTATGGTATCACGATTGGATGGATCGTGACCATAGGTAGTTGTGAGGAATTCATCTCGACAACAGTGGATGAACCAGGATTTATAGAAACAACTCGAGAGGACTCTGGTATATGTGATGATGATTTCACACTAGAGGTATTGATAGTACTAGTTTCGGTAGAACGACGTCGCCTTCGTCGACTAGAAATGGCTTCCGGTGGTAAAGGTGGTTTAATTTCTATTCTACGCAAATGACGCGGAAATGGATGTTCTTATTCCACGATGACTGATTGATTTTATGACAAAAATAAATAAATAAAATAAAAGGTTAATTCTAGGAAAAAGTTTTACCAAGTAATTTTGAAATGTAGAATACCTCCTGGCGAACCAAGAAGTACGGGCAGGCAATCTACCCGAATGTTGTGTTTAGTGTATCACAAGTTACAAGGCAGCTAACTCGGTTACCTATGGATGGATAAAAACCTAAATTTTTCCTCCTAAATATACCCGAAGGTACATGGAGGCCCAAGTCTGCATTAGCGATGTCTAACACGAAACCGCATAGTGAGAGCACCCCCTTATACTTTTCATACTAGAACACTTCCCTATATACCTGAAGGTATGTGAATGAGCTCTAATATACTTACATACATGGAGTGAGGTATCACACTTGGAATGTATCACATACAAGTTAGCAACAGCTGCTATGTTTAACGACACTGGAAAACGTCTCTAGCCTAGACCTTCTAAATTTTATCGTTAATGTTAAAATGCTTTCTTAGGTTGATTGATGTAAATTTTATGTTGATATTGTTTAAAATTTTTTCTTTGAGGTTCACCGTGTGATGTAATGGAAATTCATAAAAATGCAAACTAAATGATAAGAAAACTTTTCAATTTAACTTTTTCAATGAAAAATCTAGCTACTAAGGGAAAGAACAATTAGTTTTTGAGCAAACAACAAAGAGCACAAACTAAATGCAGCTTTCCTAACTTGTTCCTATGCAACACACACAATTCACTATATGCACATGGATGTTTTTATTTTCATCTCCCTTTAATATAAATGAATGAAAGGAAACTAGATGCACAAATCAATCAAACAAGTGTTTTGTTATGATAAATGAGGAATGAAACAACAATTTCTCTTAGGAAAATGAAGAATGGAACTACAATTTTCCTATAGGAAATGAGGAATGAAACAAAAATTTCCTTTTCAAAAACAGAATTGATATAATGTAGAAATGAAATACTTTGAATTTGATTTTCCAATGATAAAGAAAAACATTAATGAAACATTGAACAAATTTACTTTTCAAAGGAAGAAGAACAGGAAATTTTACTAGACTCTAAGAGGTATCAGACATCTGAGAATACAGCAAACAAGTGGTTGAAACTGAAAGAAATGAAAATTTTTGATGGAATTTGGTTGGCTAAGGGGGCATCGCAGTCTCTAAGGGGAGACATTGCATTGCATAGCACCCCTGAGTGGGAGACAGTGCACTGCAGTGCATTGTGTCTTGACCAACAGTGCGTTGGGCACAGCTAATATTGAAAAATCAATCAACTAAACACACTTCTAATGCAATTTGTTAATTCAAATGACTCATAAAATAAATTAGATGCTACTAATGAGGATAAATAGAGGCAAAAACACCAAGAATGATATGATACTCCCTAGTGGAGTCACCAATTTGTTATACGGAATTGTGATCTATGGATAAATCAAATTCCTTAAGTGTGGTGTTTATCACTTAGAACAACAGAGGAAAGAATACCTATTATTTTCTATAAAACAAGTAGATATACATAATGGAAAGGAGCCTACTTGAGATTCTTTCGCTTCTCCTTCTCCTTTTGTCGTTGTTTTCATCGCTCTCAATCCAACTCAAGTTGTTATATCGATTCCTGCGAACATAAATAGAGAATAGCAAACAACATACAATATAAAGATGTCTACTTATATTACTCAAATAAAATCGATTATATATGAAATAAATACATCATTCAAGGATACATTGCACAAGAAATAGAGACATATGTATTGGAAAATGAACAAAAATATTTATTAAAGAGTAGAAGGGGAAGATTACAACTAATGGATCGATTTGTTGTCAACCTGCTCTAGCTTCATTCTAGTCTCATCACATCCATCATTATCCCAACAGCATATTAGTACTTTCAATCTCTTACCAAATGAGAATCCAACAACATAACTTTACCAAAATTCTTCCCTTCCTAGCTCTAGGATGAGTGCTCAATTTATAGGGAAACTGATAGTAGTTTCTCAATGAATGACTTTCTAATAATAGGAAAAACATGTTTCCAAGTTTAGAGGTGTCAGATGGACACTTGGATTCAATGTTTGACACATATGGACTCTTCTATAAGGCACTGGCCATGTGGATATTCCCGGAACAATGAGAATTCCTCTCCTAGGTGACCAATGCACCCTTGAGTGTCGGGAAGTGCAGTGCATTGCACCCGTGCATGGAGGATTTGGCACTGCAACGCAGTTAGTCCCTTGCAGATGAGCGTTGGTGAGTCAGTAGGTAATATAACATATACTTCAAACCTTATAAATATCACGATAGAAGCCATGAATGAAATTTTCTTCTCTTAGGGCATATAGCAACTAAAATATAAGGGGATGATAGACACTATTTCATTGGTCCTGGGGATGATGTCCAGTTTGACCAGGTCTTGGGGGATGATGCCCAATTTGACCTGTAACAGATCTATTAACCTCCACACATATATTATAGCATCTCAGAGATTACGAACACCCTAGTTAATAATTTATGTTGAGGGAATGCATTTTTTTAAACAGACAATTAAATTCCCCAACATTTTGGCAATGTTTCCTAGGAGGTGCTAAAATATATTATGGCTTTGATATTTTTCAACTTTTCACCTGTGAATTTCATTCAAAGTAAAGAATTTTTTATCCCCAGTACATTAATTCTTGTGCTAATAGAACTTACCAGCTAGCAAAAGAAGCCTATTGAGTAGAGGAAATGGTACTCCAAGAAACCTCTAAAATATTGACAACTATCAAAGGCTCGTCTACCTCTCAAGCAGAGCAAATCTTGATATAAATTGAAGACATATTTGCATATTAGGTGGAGAAAATCCTAATTATAATCAAAGACATATCTACATCTCAAAAGGAAGAAAAGAGAGAGCGACTCATGAGCAACATCAATAAGCAAATCTAGAAGTTCATGCATAATATCAAGAAGATGACTCAAGAATTTTCCTTAATCATCCTTGCCAATATGCAGAAGAAACCAAAGAATTAAAAGAAATCATTGAGGGATATTAGATATTGGAAACTGAGATCGAGAGATTTCTTTCATGTATATCACTAGATACTTTGTGCATTCAAGAGAGAAATCGCTAATACACAAAATATCTTCTTGGCATGATAAATGTGGACATGCCAAAAATTACTAGTAAACTAGAGAGCCGGGGATACGGATATGACATTGAAGTTTGGTTCCAAACGATTTCCAACCCACAACATTCCTTCATCTTCCAACATCCTTTAGCACCATATTAGCCATACCATCCAGATCCTCATATTCTATATTCAAATCATATCTTCCAATTTGAATATGGGGATGCAAAACAACGCTGAAAGGTCCGCCTACGGAGAGCTGGTCAACGGTGACGTGGCTCTGTCAATTTTTCCCTTGCTCCACGTGGTCTATTTCTTTTTATTAATTATCAAATTTGCAGGATTTGATAAATAATACTATCCGCAATGTTTAACTTTATATTATATCCCCGAACCTTAAATTAGGCCTTTTTGGAATTTATATTAGTCTTCCAACTTATATTAATACCCCGCACTTGTAAATCAACTTTATAATAGAACTTTCTCTCTTGGCCCACCTCTACGTCCAATAGCCAATCAAATGTACGCCCGTACCTTAGGTTAAACCTCGCGCATCTCTGTCAGGCGACCACCGTATAATGACTCTGCGCCAGATCAACGGCCCTCGTCGATATCACTCGATGTCCTCATACTGGATTTAACGTGCGATGATAATACAGAAAGGTGGTTTTGTACTCCCGTCCGGTGCCACGTGTCAATGGTTCTATGCAATCGCTTCAATTCAGAGAATACCACCTTATCCACTAAAGTGGTGCGATATGGGAAATCCGCCTTTGGGAATCCACTCATAGTTTTGCTACAGTGATTAACCAAAGGTAGATTCGAGGTTGGTATGTCCTTCTTATGCCTTAACTCTGGTCTATAGCTTGGTTTCGTTTCAATATAATTCGTCACAATTGTACAGTGGGGATTTCCACAATAAAGATACGGATAGAGGACCTACGGTGGAATTTAACTTACAGAGCTTATCCAACCAATTCACGGGAATAGTAGACAGATAATACGGAATTATACAATCACCATTCTCAACGATTTCACATCGAGCCAGTGTACAATCGTTTCTCAATCAAACAATTTTTTCATTAATAAGAGTTCAAGACAATTCGATGGCCAACGAACATTAAAATCATTTAACTAGAAACAATTGTTAACACACAGAGTTTATTACGGGAACCTCTCGTCCTCTCTCTCTCTCTCTCTTCCCCCTCTTCTCCTCCGGAGAATACAATTTATACAAGAACATATGTCCTTTCGGTTCCTCTGCAAGGACCGTTAGGGTAACTCAAGAGCCTAATTACAATTATTCGAAACTAAAACATGACAAATGGACTAACTATTCGACTTCTACAACTTAACTGAAATAATAGTGCAATTAGCTAAGGTATTGACACCTAGCTATAACAATTCGACTGTTCTCAAACCCTCATAGCCACAACATGTGGATAAAACTCCTAAATTGCTGGCTAGTATCTAATGCCCCTGCATCAGACTCTCGAGGGCAAGTTTCTTCATGGGCTCTTGTCCATGAGCTCCTCCACTGATCTTCCTATCTTCTGCAACATTTCTTCAGTCATCCAAGTGGCATCTTCCTCTAGCTTATCCTTCCATTTGATCAACTACTGGAAGTACTCTCGTCCTCTGGTCTTTCTGAACACCCCTTTATCCAATATCTTCTCTGGTTGCAGTGGCTGTGCTGGAGGTAGATGCTCTTTCCAATCAATCTGTTCCTTGTCTGTTGTTCTTTCTTCTACACCATCATCCTCATACTTGTACAAATCTGCAACATTAAAAATGGGAGATATTCCAACATCAGGAGCTAATTCAATCTCATAAGCATTTGCAGAAAACTTCCTAAGTATCTTGCATGGCCCAATCTTTTTGAACTTCAATTTGTTGTACTGCTTCTTTGGGAATCTCTCCTTTCTCAAGTGTGCCAAAACCTGATCTCCTACTTCAAAATGAACTTCTTTTTTTCTCAATTCTACTCTGTTTTTATATCTAATGCTGCTGCCTTGTAGTTGATGTTTCACTTGTTCATGTATGGCCTGGATCTCTGAAGCAAATTCCTCACCATCTGCACTTCTCAGCCCTTCTTTTCCCAGATTTCTTAACTCTGATATTCCTCTGGGGTGCATTCCATAAACAATATGAAATGGGCTCTGCCCTGTGCTTCTGTTTGGTGAGTCATTATATGCGTATTCTGCCTGGGGAAAAATATGATCCCACTGTTTGGGATGTTCTCTTGCAAGACATCTCAACAAATTTCCCAGACTCCTATTCACTACCTCAGTTTGTCCATTAGTCTAAGGATGATAAGCTGAGCTGAAACTCAGTTTGGTACCAAGTTTCTTCCACAGTTTCCTCCAAAAGTGCCCCACAAATCTGGTATCTCTATCTGAAACAATACTCCTGGGCAGCCCATGCAATCTAACAACTTCTTTGAAGAACAAGTTAGCAACATGGGTGGCATCACTAGTTTTATAACATGGAATAAAATGTGCCATTTTGGAGAATCTATCCACCACAACAAAGAATGCATCATTCCCTCTCTGAGTCTTGGGAAATCCTAGAACAAAATCCATACTCACCATGTCCCAAGGCCTGTCTGGAATAGGTAAGGGAGTGTACAATCCTGCATTCTGGCTCCTTCCTTTAGCATACTGACAGATTTTGCAGTTCTTCACAAACTTATCCAATTCTGTCCTCATATTGGGCCATAAATAAAAGTGACTCAACTGCTCATAAGTCTTATCAGTACCAAAGTGTCCAGCAAGTCCACCACTATGCTTCTCTTTGATCAAATTTTCTCTCATGGAACATTTTGGTACACACAGTTGGCTTCTTCTGAATAACAAGTCCTCTTGCAGGAAATAATCCAGCCACTGGCTTCTATCTGTTAAAACAGGGTTAATACATGCCTCAAATGCTTCCTTAAAATCAGGATCTGTTTTATACAACTCCCTGAGAAAATCAAATCCTGCAACTTCAAAATTAGTTTCTTGAACAAGCATGTGCCTCCTACTCAAAGCATCAGCTACTTTATTGGCTTGGCCACTTATATGTTTTAAAACAAAATTAAAACTTTGGAGATACTCAACCCATTTAGCATGCTTATGTTTCAACTTGGGCTGCTGTACAATATACTGCAAAGCATGATTGTCAGAATATAATACAAATTCCCTAGACATCAAGTAATGTCTCCACTTCTTCAGTGCCTGAACAATTGCATAGAATTCCTTCTCATAAGAGGAACACTTTCTTCTGGTGTCATTCATATTTTCATTGAAATATGCCACAAGCCTATCATCTTGTCTCAACACAGCTCCAATGGCCTCTCCACTGGCATCACACTTTACTTGAAATGGTTTAGTAAAATCAGGCAGAATCAAAACAGGCTTCTCCGTTATCTTTTTCTTCAAAACTTTAAAATTTCTTTCTGCTTCAGCAGTCCACTTAAATGGTTGTTTTCTCTTCTTTATTGTCTCAATTATGGGTGCATTGATCTTACTGAAGTTTCTTATAAACTTTCTGTAAAAACTGGCAAGTCCATGGAAACTTCTTACCTCAAAGACATTCTTGGGTGAAGGCCACTCCACAATTGCCTTAACCTTTTCTGGGTCCATCTTCAATCCTTCTGCAGAAACAACAAAACCCAAATACACCAACTCTTCCTTCATGAATGAGCATTTCTTCAGATTTATCAGCAGTTTCTCTTGGTGTAGCTTCTTCAAGACATGATTAAGATGCCTTAAATGTTCTTCTTTAGTTCTGCTGAAAACTAATATATCATCCAGATACACTATCACAAATTTACCAATGAATTCTTTCAATACTTCATTCATAAGTCTCATAAAAGTGCTTGGTGCATTTGACAACCCAAAAGGCATTACCATCCATTCATACAGTCCTTCATTTGTTTTAAAGGAAGTTTTCCACTCATCACATCTTATTCTAACTGATGGTATCCACTTGCTGAGTCTCAAATCGCATCTTTCCATACAATTTTCTATACCTTTTTCACTCAACCGAACTCCCAAGTTGTCAATATCATTGTATATAATTGCAAAAGAGCATCTAACATGGTTTTTAACTATATTTTTGTGTCTCTGCTAGTTTGATTTAGATTTTTGTTCATCTAGTCATAGTAATTCGCCACTTTCTCTCCAGTACTGCCGCAACTTTCTCCAAATGCCCATTTTCTCGTCAAATCATGTTGCGTGTCTTCTACAGGAAAAACGAGCCACATGGGCAAGTTTGAAATGATGTGGACATGGATCGTGTCCTATTGGCTCGAGCAAATCCATCTAAAGAGGTTGCGGTCAAAGGTGTCCAAATGGAAGTCAACCGTAGAGTCCCACGGTGACAGGACTCTGTTTCGTGTCACGTGAAGGTTCATATGGCCGTTTCTGAGTTGCGGAGGATAAATCAACATCTGTACATGGCTCCTTAGCCGAATTCAAACATCCACTCCTCATAGATTTACTTTTCAATACAGCCATGATCCTAGATCCGTGGACGTAATGGTCTACGTGTTCTCCACCAGCATAAACTTTAGGAATTAGTTATGTTTCTTTTGTTATAAATAACGCGTTTGCATACGCATATGGAGTTAGTCTCGATTAGTCTCTGTTATCTTTTATTAGTCTGCTCTGTAATGTAATTACGCTACCTTTGTGCCGTAATACTACCTTACTGTTATGACTGCATTTTAATATAAGAAGACTCTGTTTTCCAACATAATTCATACTTGAAGATTGTTGCCAAGGCTGGTGTAGAGGGCCCCTGCACTTGCCAAGGTTCTGTGCATTATTGTATAGTTCTTATTTTATTTCTTTAAAGCTCATTGTGCCATAATCCATTCACATGTTTATATATTGCATCTTTCATGGTATATATGCTTCATTTCTATTTATAAACTTTCATGCTTTCCATTTCACTTATGTCTTTCATGTTTTATGTTATTGATTACTGATCAGTGTTCTTGTTTCAGGTTATAGATAGGCAGCCCGGGCATTTGCATAACTTTTTGACTAATGACATGGAATTAACATTATTTTGTTGCTAATTTGTTTTTCTTAGTTTTTATTTAATTTCAGTACTGCTTTGTTTAATTCAGTTTTTCTCATTTGCTTCAGTAGTTAAATTTAGATATATTAAACTGCTCATAACATCTTCAGTTGCCTCCGAAAGCCACAGCTGGACTGATGGTGAGGGATTGAATTATGGATGTGTAGTTTGATATTAGTTTCCTTTCTGCAAATTAGAAATATTAAATTGTGCATGATATTTTCAGTTACCTCCGAAAGCCACAGCTGGACTGATGGTGAGGGATTGTATTATGAAATGTGTAGTTTGATATTAGTTTCCTTTCTGCAAGTTAGATATATTAAATTGTGCATGATATCTTCACATTCAAAGCCACAATTGGACAGACAGAGGGATTGAATTATGAATGTATGGTTTGATACTAGTTTACTTTCTGCAAGTTAGATATCAGTTACTCAAAGATGTTTATGGTTACTTCCGAAAATCATAGCTGGACTAATGATGAGGGATCAGAAGACAAGTTGATGTAATCCGATTTAGATTTACTTTGTTGCAATTTTGGATTTCTTTAAGCATAGTTTCTTTTTTGTTTAGACAGCAGCAAGAATAGTTTGATTTTCATGCTCAATATTTTACTGTTTTGATTCTTTAGATTAGCAGCACATTTTCATTTCAGCAGCACATTTTCATTTCCTTTCAAGTTTTGTCATTGTAAGTTTCAAATTCTTTTTTAAGTTTCAAGTTGGTAAATCATTATAGAGGATATCATTTCCTTGAACAAACATAACCATACTTGTTTTTATTTTAGAATTTCCATCTCACCTTAGAAAACCAAAAACAACAAAAAGTTAAGAAATAGGTTATCTTGCACATATAGTGCGCCGCACTTCATCAGCTTACGAATCCCGGATTGACAAATTAAATGCAGAAATTTAGGACACACTAAATTGACCAAACATTTTGGCGCCGTTGCCGGGGAAGTGTAACTAGGTAGCCAATTTCTTAAAAAAAAAAAACAAAATCATAAAAGAACGGAAAAACTTGATAACTTCTTGAAGTATGCTCTCCTCTTGCACCTAGTGTGATCTGGAGGATCAGAAAAGAGAGTTATTGGTTCAGTAATTTCTTAAGTATGCTCTCTTCTTGCACCTATTGTGACCTGGAAGATCAGAAAGAGAATTATTAGCCCAACTTTAAAAAATAAAAATAAAAAAAAATGACATGCATAGAGCAAGAGATTCTAGGGGAAGGTTTATAGCCAAAGCCAAGAGTTCGATTTTCACAACTCCATCTTCTTCAAGGCATAGACAAGATTCACCACCATCTACCCCTAGCCTTAAGATTTTTGGAA
>JAXQQM020092159.1:0-38426 GCA_034641835.2 Pinus albicaulis
CTCAAATAATGGATATGGTTCCCAATACTAGGAGTTTGTAGTAAATGACACGGAATACATTCCTAGATTTTCTCAATCTTTGGAGTTTCAGAATATCTCCAAATTTTCTCAATGATTTCGTGATATTTCATTCACTTATTTTCAAATCTTGATCCTATAGTAGTAGGAAGCAAGTCCCTAAATTGTCTCCTTCTCCAAATCTTCATAATCTGCCCAATATTCTCACAATATTCTACAAAAATAAATAATATGAGGCACAAATATGAAATTATCTTTAAACCTTCATAATTAGCATATTAAAGCTAAAAATATGTTATCTAATTAAAAATATAAAGATTTAATGTATTGAAGTATGGTCAGATGAGCTTAATTTATGTCTAATTTAGAGGCCCATCAGCGCCACCATACCAATACATTAAACGCTCCACATTAATAACTTAAATCACATAAATTTAATCCCACTTAGGAACTAGGGAAAAACAATCTTGTAGTTAGGTTTAGGATCAGTGGGATAGGCTTCCAAAAACACCCATTGAACACATACACCAAGACATAGAAGTTTTCCTAATAGGGAGCTTAAAAATCCTCCAACATCCCGTGTTAAAACCGGAGCACGTCAAACAACCATTTGAGTGGGTGTTAGGCTTAGGTCATGGTCTGAGTGGCTCTCCATGAGGCTACACCACTCGTGACTAAGAATATTGTGTTGAAATTCAACAAGAAAATGCACACACACTAGTGCGGGATCACAGGTCACACAGTGATGGATCCTAGCGACACATTAGTGTGCAACCAATTTTTAAATAAATTTGAAAATTAATTGTAATCTTATCTCATAACAACTTGTAATAGTTAACTAAGTGTGATTGGCTTAGTTAGCTAAATAATTTCGATTTTAGGGTCAAAGGATATACATGTAGAGTGACTCTATTATTTACATGATCCAGTTGCAGTTTTAGCACTAGTGTGGTGTAAGTGGGATCAGTTAACTAACATTAATTGAGTTAAAATCAGTTTAACTAGTTCTAATTGTTTGATGAGCTAGTTGAAGATGAAGTGAATTAAAATAGATGTAATTCACCAGTAGTGATCTACCAAGTAAATGATGATTCATTATTGATAGTTGCATGCATGTCAATTCTGGTGGAGACCCGGTTGAGACAAAGGTTCAAGGCAAGTAAATTATCAATTGTATTTTTAGCAAACTTCCTAGATGCACTTATATAACCACAGGAATCCCATGATGAATTACGCAATCAAGGAAGGCTAAATTTCCTATTTAATAGGGGTTTAATTCTCTATGGATTGCATAAGCAGGGTAGGTAGAGGGTAGGTTGATAATTGGTTATGTGTTTTTGTCAATTTCTAGATTAGTGTGAAGCAATTGGTAGAGTGTATGAGGTTGTGGTGAGCACAAATACGTTGTATTGTTTAATGATTCCTTCGTTTATTATACAATAAATATGGAGGGGTTTTGAGGAGTTGATTTCCCCAGGAAAATATTGTATTGTGTGATTTATTTACTTCTTTCTCTTACTTGCATGTGATTGAGCGGTCGTGTTTTATATTCCACAAATATTGTAGAAGGATTAAGCATCTTGTTTTAGTACATTAAATGATCAGATTGAATCCATTGATGTTATTTCTACATCTTGTATCGAAAACTAACTACCAAGAATCCTAAGATTCATGAACCCCCAGAGGATGGAGGTACCTTATATGCAAATCTTAAGAAAACCCCCTATAGGGGTGGTTGTGGGAAGCAACCACCCATCTATCTTACCTTCCCCTAGATAGCTCTACTTGTAGAGATCAGACCCCATCAAGTAAGAAATTTCTTAGAAGGCCATCTAAAATAGTAGAACTATGAATTGTTTGAGGATTAGACCACCTTTAGGCTAGAGGTCATTTTTATTTGATATGATGTGTTTTCCTAGATTAGATTAGTAGATCATTATAGCTAGTTTGAACTTTGTTTGTTACTATTTGTATTTATCCTAACCCTTTAGCCTTCATAGCCCTTATTTGTTCCTAACACAATTACGAACCCTAGGCATTTTTCGTGGAGACTCCATGGCCTTCGCCTCAAGTTTCCTTTGGGACATCCTCTCACCCATGCTAGACAAGTTAGGTTCCCTCCACCTAGTACACATCTAGACTCCAGTTTCTCTAATTGCTCTAGTTCATCATCTAATTTTTCATCCTCCCAACCCCACACCACAACCATGTCAGGTGCTAACGTGGGTGGTGGAAACTCAAGTGGTAACATTGGTCATAACTAGGGTAGCACTCAAGGACTTAATATCTGAACCTCTTATAGTATAACCATTAATCAACCCTTACATCCCTACATGGCTAGTTTGATTCTCGTTGATTTGAACCAAATTATCAATGATGCCCTTCTCCATTAAAATAAATGGCCACCCATGCCAACCAAACTTCCCTCAGATATCCTAATATTTTAAGGTAATCCTAGAGAAGACTCTACCAACCATGTTCACTCTTTCCATATGTGGTTCTCTTCCAATTCCATCACCAAAGAATCTATTCATATTTTCCTTTTCCAATGCACTCTAAATGGAGCTACTACCAAATGGTATGTTGACCAACTGAATGAGTCTCATTCCACCTTTTTGACTCTCGCTAATGCATTCGTATCATATTTCCAGTTACCTCTCTAGTATGACACCAATACTAAGTTTTTTACTTCCTTCCATCAAAATTATGCTACTCGCCTTTTTTACCATGTACAAGGATGGCGTAGAAGGAGGAGCCTATGTAAACCTCCTAAATTAGAGGAGCATGTCTACATGGATCAATTTTTTAGAACTCTCCTATCCCCTTTAGTCAAATACATCACCTCTCACCCCTCAAACTGAGGAAGAAGCTCTCCAGATAGCTTTTGAAATATGATCTGATATATGCCTAGTCAGGTTATGTTGATACAATCTTTCTCGATCTTCCTAGGCCTCATGTTGCTTCTACACTGAGGGCATCTCATGCCACTAATGGTATCATTCAATCCATCTCTTACCCTCACCTGTCACCATATTCTCAACATCCTATGAGTTATGGTTAACCCCGAGGGGGATAAGTTCCACCTACACTTATCCTTCTTTTGATCCTTCGCACATAACCTCTTACCAAGCTACGAGCATGTCATATGCATTTTCACATCCACATCATCCAATGTCAAGGCTAGTTATTGTTCATCATGGTTATCAAAACATTACCACAAACTCTTAATGTCCAAATGCACCACCTAGCGCTCCATCCCCAATGACACTAACACATCAACCTTTCATGCCTCAACCATCACTACCACAACACCAACTACATACACAAAGTCAAGCATATGCTCAGCAAAGTGATACGATTCCCTAAAATCCTAATAGAAGGAACAAGGGTAAAGGTAACCGGAATCAACCATGTCAGGGTAGTCAAGGTAACTAAGGTAGATAACATAATTCCAGTAAGGTTGATTAATCCAATCCTGTAAGCCATCAACAAGGCAAAACACCCAAGCATAATAAGGCTCTGATGACTAATAAATCATGTTCTTGTAGCAAGAATTATGTCCATTACACTCATGAGTGTCCCCTTCTCCCTTAGAAGTTAAAAGCATGGGAAGATCGGGAAATTTTGTCTAGGGGGGCACAACCCGTGCATCCATATGTCCATATTTGTAAACAACTGACCATGCTTACAAAAAATTTACCTTGACATGGATATGTGGCCACCCAACCTAGCCAGCATTCTCCACTTCCTCCACATTCGCAACCTAGAAATGGGTCTTATCATATTATCATTATATATTATGAAGATATCAGCATCAAATCTTGGTTACGCCAATACAAAAACCCTCTTTACAATTCAATGATTGATTCTCAAACTAAAGTTTCCACTATGCCTCTTTCATCAACAAATGGTACCTTATAGATCCCTCTACCCAAGGTATAGGTTCAACCTAGGATTACCAAAGGACCATTACATCGAAATTATTTTAGTTCTCGAGTCGCCTACACTTATAGTATAGTAGATGAATTAACGCGGTCTCCTACTACCATGTTAACATTTGAAGTCCTCCAGAAATTCCCATCCCAATATAAAGCTCTACTAACTTATTTGGGTGTTGTGGATCCTTTTGATGATCATATGATTGCCTTTGATGTTGATAAAGTTTCTCATCATACTCTTCCTTCCTTAATTTATTTTCATATAGTAGTCTACATCATAAAACTTGTTTTTAAATGACGTAAAGTTAACAAAGGTGCATACACTTGTGTGATGCCTGCTAGTTTCTGGAAGCAACTTTGTTCCCTTGACCTGTCACTGCCATCCATCACTCTTTATGAATGGGATGGTAACCCATCGCACCCTCTTGGTTTATAGCAGAATTTCTGTATATCCATTGTTGGAAATTACCTACATCTACTTATCATCCTCTAAAGGATCTCATGCCACTAGGACCAAATCCTTGAATCCATTATTCGAGCACTTGGAACACAATGGCACTCCATAAAATCATTTGGATGTATCCCTTAAGGTTTTTTTACTATGATCTCACCAAGGTATAGGGCATCCTCCTCTTTCTCAAACTCAATATTAGCTCAATGTGCAAATGAATTGGAATTGGGAGCAAGAAGCCATTTTAGAAGAAAAACCCCAATTTTTCCCTTGGCCATTACAAGAAAATCATAGTTTCGTTTGATGAACCATCTGAACCATTGTAAATCTGTCACTAAGATTTATAATGGGTCTCTCTTCATTTTTCATAATTTGAAACTTCGTTAGGAATCCATCTTTTCCATGAGGTCTCACTTGGTCGCTTATTAAAATTTAAGTTCTCCATATGAGACATTGGTACTTTGGCACCATTTTTTCTTTGAACATGACAACTTATATGAAGATTTTCACCATGAGTAACAACCATTTACATAGGTTTTTATGGTCCCATTTTTGCCTTACCCATGTGGCAACATCATAGAGTGGCCCTTGTTCACAGCATCAGATACGAGTTACCCCTATATCCATGGATTTTTTAGTGTCCCATTGAGCCTTGTTATAATATATTATCCCTATATGTGTTGCAATCATCCTATATTTCTCCCTTTTGGCCTCCAGCTATCCTAATCTATCTTTCAAAATACTTCGTCTAAGTAATTTATTCTCGTGCCTTTATTGAGGACTCCTCATTTCCTAAACTCTAGCCGACCCTCTTCTGTCGACTTCAGAACATCTATTCCATAAGAGAGGTATAGAGGAAATTTTATAATGGTTTTAGCATTCATCATTGTTCAGTGCCTCGAATAAATTTAAGAGAAACATTATTTCCTTTTGAATTTTCTATTTCTCATGTTCTTGACTTCAGCTCATTATCGCATGATCAGGAATCATACATTTGATGGTCCAGTGATCCAATAGGTTGGCCCAACATTATCCAATTGTGTATAATATGTTCTAAACCTCATGAGGGGGTGTAAATTTAGCTACCCCCCCACATGCTTGAATTTCAACATATAGTAATCTAGCCTTAAATGCAATTATGTTGATTTGACTAGCTCTGTTTCTGATCGCAAACCCCAAAGCATGCACCTCTCTTTTAGATTTTCCATTTAGATCTTTAGATCCAATTCCTATTCTACAGGTATTCTTTGGTTGCTATCTTCCCCTCATTTTAGCTTGGGGGAATTATCTCCTATTTTCCTCATTCATCAGATTTCATTGTACCAGTCGTGGGCTCTATCTTCTAGGAAATTATGTAAATGGGACTCATTATATCATTGCATTACTTTTTGGCTCGTTGATGCCTGCATATCTTGTATCATTTACTATTTTGGTTAGACTCACATTGTTGGGAACACCATTATTATTTTTACTCATTTATCTTGGCGGGTATGGGTATGCCTCCCCTGCCCCATTGATATCTTGTACTCATGGTAAACGAATACTTCAATATAAAAAGTAGGTCTCGCCCCCTCTAGTTTCAGTCCTACTAATATTTTTAGCACTCCCTTTCTCTCCCTAGGACTCACCTTCAGTGTCTCATGAAAGTGAAACTACAATGTATTTTGGTCATATAATGTGCTCTTGGCACTCTTATGTTGGGAGGAATCTATTATCGCCTAAAAAATGATCACCTAGCCATTTTCTACTAGGTTTACCAAACTACACCAAGCAGCATGGATTTGTATTAAAACCCACTTTAACATTAGGAAATAATTTATCCATTTTCTTAAATTATTTATCATTAAAATTCAAAAAAAAAACCATGAGAATAATTAAATAAATCAATATATTTATTATCTTCTCAAAAAAATTATTAAATCAATGTTTAATGATTATTTCAACCATTTTTTGCTTAAACACTCGGAAATAATTAATAAATTATTATTTATTTATTATTCCATATTTATCCTCTATTTCTCTCATGAGATAATTATTAAACGATTATCTAATAATTATTTCAAATTTATTTTGACTTTATCCTCTTAAAGTAGTTAATAAATCAATTTTAGTTAGTAATAAATTTAACCACATTCCTAATTTAACTCATCTAATTAACATTTTTTGTGTTGGTTTACTAAATAATGATATTCAATCA
The DNA here is from genome assembly GCA_034641835.2 of Pinus albicaulis. Classification (NCBI taxonomy): domain Eukaryota; kingdom Viridiplantae; phylum Streptophyta; class Pinopsida; order Pinales; family Pinaceae; genus Pinus; species Pinus albicaulis. Next base: position 6,605 of record JAXQQM020092159.1, read on the forward strand.
TTTCAAATATTCTTTCCCTCGCTAAAATATAATAAAATAGTCCTAATGACTAGATCTTGATTTAGTCTAATATTTTTTATTAATATCCTAGATCTAGACCTATCATAATATTTTATTATAAACAGATCGCTTTTTTCCTTATTCTAGACATAACCACTTCATCGTCCTCATTATCATCCCATCACATATGAGCTCCCACTTTCGATTTCAAGTCGCCATTAATTCATTTTTCTCACTACATCCACTAGGGGAGAGAGAGAGAGAGAGAGTTGAAGTCGAAGCGCGGCGCATTCAAGAACCCGTCCCATAGAGGGGCATTTTTGTATTTGAGTCTACATACTATCCTCACTAGGTGTATTCTTTTTATTTAATTTAATAATAATAAACATTAATCTTTTTCCATTAGGTTACCATATCATATTTTGTGGTTACATGTTTCTTTCCATTTTCATGTTGATTCACAAGACTTCCTAACATTTTTATTGTGTATCTAAAGAACATTGACAATCATTTTTCCTTGTTAGGGTTATTTCTCACCAGTAGCTTAAGTGAATACTTTTGGTATAGCTACGAAGAATTTTCAAGCTAGAAATACAAGTTTTGATAGATGAACAATATCGTAGGAAACATCAATTTTGATAGGAAGGAAAAACTAGAGAACATCACCACACTAGTAAAATCAAAAGATATTTACATAGGACTATATGGTGGGCTCTCTTCCTGACTACTCTATCTCAACAAACTAGATTTCTTCCATTCTCAAGGGCTCTTCTCTCTATAAATAATGTTACAACTAGAAAATATCCTAACAGAGGAATCTTATGTGATACTTGTCCCTGAAATATAAAACTAACTCATAGCTAACTAAAAATTGGTTACCTTTATGCAAACCCATGTTGGGAAAATTACAAGCTCATAAAAAACAACCTACAATAAATCAAAAATATCTAACACCTATCAGGCCTTGATTCATCTAGAATCAGAACACTTGTACACACCTCAAATTCATAATTTTTGATATTTAAAAATTTACAATTTGAGGAAAATTATATCCCCCTTCAGAAAATCCATGAACCTCTTGCGTTCTAAATCAAAAAGTGTTACCTAGGGATGATGCTCCTATATCAAAAATCTTAAAATTGAAATTTAATCCATAATATAATCCAATAAAGCTTTAAGGTAATAAATACTTTGAACATCATTTTTTTATTTTTCCATAAAGTAATAGAATGTTTTGATTTAAAATTAAAAATGTAGAATTTTATTTTTTCCATAGCTAATAGTTGTACTGAGAGAAAACTATCCATTCATTATGAAGAGATGTTTTAATGTCTTTTAATGTTATTTTATGTAAACATTTTGACTTGCTAAAATACAAATAATAATTTACCATCAGTAGTTTTTGGGATCCAAGGTTTAACAATCAATGGTATTTTCCCAATATATTTGTTATCATGAAGCCTATTAAAAGGCTTGAGGAAATTCATTATAGAATGTAATATTAGTGTGATCAAATTCTTCATATAAATCTAGTCAAGCACAACACACCCACTTGATGCAAAATATGTAATTTTGTATCTTTTCAACTAGTTTAGATTTGTTGTAAGACACTTTTGTTTTTCTAGGGATTCACTTATTTTGATTTGAATTGATATTAATGAATTTTATTTAATGTATGCATGTTGTTCATTATTATGAAGCTACAAATTTCAATGGAAATGTTGTAGCCAAAGGAGAGGAGAGGTATGAGGAGGATTAAATTGTACTTCCGAGCTTTAATTTGAATTTATTTATTTATAAAGTCACATTTATTCATAAAATTTAATGGTTGTTTAACGCTACAAGTATGCTTTAAAATCATAGTAAATAATATAATAAGATAAAGACGAGTATTCAATAATTAGAACTAAATCATAATTTTACTTTTTTATAATTTAATTAATCGAAATATGTTGAAATGGCACCCCATGGGGACTTTTGATTTAATTTTCCCTTAATTAAATTAGAAGAAAAATTGTAATTCCATCACATGACAACTTATATTAGTTAACTGAGTCAAGAATACCCAGTTAGCTCAATAAATTTTAGTTTAGGGTCAAAGAGGAGGCATGTAGAGTTTTCCCTAAGATTTAGGGGGTCCGGTTTTACTTATTTGTGAGTTGTAATTAGTTAACTCAATTATTTGAGTTAAAATCAGTTTAAATAGTCCCAACTTAGAGATGAGCTAGTGATAGGTCCAGTGAATTTAATTTGATTAATTCACAATTATTGGTCAATCATTTAACTTATAATTCGCTATAAAAATTTTATGCATGTCAATTCTAAGGAAGGCCCAGTTGAGATTGGAGTTAAAGGGAAGAGAACTATCAGTTGTATAATTAGAAAATTGTACAAGTCGTGCATGAGGCCATCGGGATCCCCTAAAGTAATTGCACAATCAATTCTTGGGAATTTCATTATTAATAGGGGCTTAATACCTCCAATAATGTGTAAGAAAGGTTGGTCACACAAAGGCTGAGAATTGGTTAAGTATTGGATCGATTTTTCCTTGATCAAAGTGAAACAGTCAATAAAGTGCACATGTTTCTAAGAAATGGAAGTAGCATTGTATTATTTCATGATCTTAAATTTATGCAATATAAATATAGAGGGGTTTTGAGCAGTCACTTTCCCTAGATACATCTTATTTTGTGTGATTGATAATTTCTTTCTCTTACTTGTTATGTGATTATGTGATCGAATTTCGTTTCCGAAAATTGTAGATTAAGTTGATATATTGTTTTAGTACATTACAATATAGTTTGAATATATTTAGAATTTTTACATGGTATTAGAGTAGGAATCACAATATAATAGAAGAAACATTTTTTTTTGGAACAAGTACATCGAATTTGCATATTTATTATTTAGGACCAGCAACAAATCAAGATGTCTTTCAATGGCTTGAGACTCAAATATGCACCCAAGGGAAATTTGAATTACATGGAAGGATAAGATGGAGGAAGTGTTCAAGGAAAACAGACTGAAGGAATACATAGACAATGGTATTCCCCATGCCGCAGTAATAGATTCTCAACCTCTTGATGCATGGAAGAATAATGTAGCAAAGGCAACAAGGATCTTGTTAGAAGGAGTTCGAGATCATATTATCTCGAATATCCATGGAAAGGAAACTCCATATGTTATGTGGAAGGCCTTAACAAATATCTTTCAAAATAGCAATGACCACAAGAAGCTGGAGCTGAAGACAAGCTCATAAATATCAAGATGAAGAAGGGTGACATGATCCAAAAATACTTGACGAAGTTCACTCAATGTTGATATGAGCTTCGAAGTGTTTGGGTAATATTTTCCTTGGATGATTTGGTGAGCCTAGCACTTCAAGGCCTTCCCAAGAGCTAGCATAGCTACCAGGACTCTGTGAATGGGAGTTAGAAGCGACTGGAGTGGGAGTGATTGTGGTCCGACTTGGTACAAGAAGAGATTCGATGGAGCAACAGAGATGGACACTCTTCAAAGAATGAACATGAGGAGAACTGTGCCTTGGCTAGAAAGGTGAAGGTTTTCCATTCCAATCAGAGTCTAAAAATTTAGGAAATAAGAAAGACTTATCAAAGGTAAAGTGTTTTCACTGTCATGAGCTTGAACACTATGCTATGAGTTTTCTACACAAGATGACCAATATGAAGACCTCAGGAGGAGGAGAAAGTGAGGCACTTTCTTCACAGTTCGAGTTGGATTTCACTCTCATCGGATACATGGTGTCATTGTTGATGGGTTTTGTGTGGTACCTAGATAGTGGAGCTTCCTTCCATATGACCGACAAAAATATTTATTCAGTAGTTTTGAGGAGAAGGATATCCAAATGCACGTCAAGATGGGAGATGACGAGAGGTATAGTGCTATCAGTGTAGGTACAATTACCTTTTCATATGGAGTCATTTAATCCACTCACATTAAAAGATGTCATGTATGTTCCTGGTTTATAGAAGAATTTTGTTTCTGTTGCTATGTTGGAAGACCATGGCTATGATGTGATATTCAGTGAAGGAAATACGTTCCTTCATCATAAAGCCATGATACAAGTGAAAACTATTGGGGTTTGAGTAAATAAACCATAAAAATTAGATGTATAAGAAGGTTTTTCCTTGAGCACAAAAGAAGAGAAGGTGGGAACAGACATCGATGAGTTATGGAACAGGATATTGGGCCATCTAAACCATGGCACTTTGAAGATCATGCAGCAGATTTCTACAAGGCTTCTAAAGGGTGCACTTTCATAGAGAGATACATGCAAAGGGTGATCATTGGGGAAGTATACCAAAGCCACCTTTCACAATAATTAAAAACTAGCAAATTGGATCCTTGAGATCTCACTCAGACGTGTGTGGACCATTCTTGACAACTTCCACAACAAAACACATGTATTATGTGATTTTTGTAGATACATTTTCACAACAGTGTTGGATTTTCTTCATGCAGAAGAAATATCATACGTTCTCCAAGTTTTGTGAGTTCAAGTCACTTGTCAAGAAATATACAGAGGAGGTGAAGGCTTTTATGAGTGACAATGGTGGAGAATATATATCTAATTAATTCAAGAAATTCAATGCTTCATAATGAATTTTAAGAGAATTGATAGAATCTCATAACCCACAGCAAAATGGGGTTGTAGAAAGGAAGAATAGAACTATTGTGGGAGTAGCACGATCTATGTTTCATGATCAGGGCCTATCATTGCATCTATGGGTAGAAGCATGCAATACATTGGTATTTGCGCAGAACAAAAGTCTTCATCAGATACTTGGGATGAGTACACCACACAAATATTTTTCAGGTAAGAGACCAAAAGTGTCACATTTTAAAAATTTTGGCTCATCAGTTTATTTCCATGTCACCAAAGATTCCAAGAAGAAGCTAGAGCCAATAGCATATTTGGGGATATTTTTTGGGTACACTTATATGCCTCACAATTATCAAGTGTACTTTCCAACACGCACGATGATAGTGGTCAGAAGATATGTGAAATTCGATGAAGAAAAAGCCATGATAATTTACCTTGAGAGGGAGAGTCAGTTGCAGACAAACATAGAGCAGAAGAATCTACTCATGCAGGGCCATACACTACATATGGAAGGAAGCACACCAGAGAGACTGAAAAATTTTTGTTAGATGCGAGAGAGAATGTGGGAGCACTCACTTCACAGGGAAGGAAGAGAAAGTACCCAGAGCGATACTCTAGATACATGGATCTTATAAGCGAAGGTATAGAGATAGAACCATTCTCTTTTGAGGAAGCAGTGTAGCAGCCAATTTGGGTTGATTCCGTGGTTGATGAGTATGACTCCATTATTAGAAAAAGTGCATGGGAATTTGTCACAGGACCACAGGGGAAGTCATTTGTATTACCTAGGTGAATCTACAAGGTGAAGCAAGTAGAATATGGGAGTGTGGAGAATCACAATGTCAGGTTCGTGGCCACAGGGTTCTCTCAGGTGGAGGGGATTGACTATATTGATATTTTTGTACCATTCACAAGGTACTCATAAATTAGATCCATCCTTGGACTTTCAGTGTAGATGGGATGGCATATACATCATATGGATGTAAAGACAAACTTTCTCAATGGGGTGATTAGGGAATATGTGTACATTTAGAATATAGAAGGTTTTGATACCTTAGACAGGGAGTCAGATGTGTGTAGACTCAAGAGAGCATTGTATGGGTTGAAGCAAGCACCTCGTGCTTGGTAAAATAGGATCAACAATTATTTCACCAGGTTGGGCTTCACCAAGAGTGAAGCAAATGCAAACCTGTATCATATTGTGGTAGTTGGTAAGATTTTGATTATTATACTTTATGTCGATGATATGATACTTACACATGATGAGAAGCTCATCAATTATTGCAAATAGGATCTTGCAGTAGAATTTGAGATGAAGTACATGGGGCTCTTGCACTATTTCCTGGGATTGGAAATATGGCAAAGAGATGGGGAGATATTTGTATCTTAGGGAAATTATGCCAATGAGATCCTCATGAATTTCCACATGGAGGGAAGAAAACCCATGGAGACTCCTCTAGCAGGAAATTGGAGGAAGGACGATGCTACTTCAGGTAAAGTAGTGGATGCTACTGTTTACAAGTAGCTTGTGGGCTCACTCATGTATTTAGTGAACACGTGACCAGGAATATGCTACGTAGTTAACCATCTTATTCAAGTTATGGTTAATACTACCAAGCTCTTTGGGAAGGAAGGAAAGCATGTGTTGAGATACATCAAAGGAACTCTAGAGTATGGGCTATGGTACAAATGCACATAGGGAGTGAAGCTTTAAGGTGTTGGGGTTCTTGTGTTTTGGTATATTGGCTAACCAAGAGACAAGACAACATCAAAACAGCTTTGGGATCTCAGGATCTAGCCCTCCTGGATCCAGAGAGGGATCTCTCTATAAAGGTAAAGAATAATGTATCTTTAAAGTTCAATTTAAGGTCTTAGGCTAGTTATGGAGCACAAGAGTTTGTTTTGCTTTTTTGGTTGGACAAATGTTTTTCATGTGGTATAGATAGAGCATGGGAATCTACAAGCCATTGGGAAATGGAGTCATGTGAAAGTCTCAAAAGTTTTGACTGAGAAGGAAGGGAAACCAGAGGGCAAATCTAACTTGTTCAAGGATCTGTTGAATAATATAGGTGAAATGGGATGAACATTAAGGACTAAGAGTGAAAACAAGCTAAACCCTTTCACAATGGCTTAAAAGATTCGGGGAACGCCCTATTTCCTCTAGTAAGCTTACTGCTTTGGACTTAACCAATATAAACACTCAAAGGAAAGATAAATTCAGACTAAACCTTCATTAATAAATTATAGGATTTGGGGAACACCCTATTTCCTCCTACAATTTTACTGCTGAAGGTTCAATCAACAAAGACATACAATTGCATTCAAAGAAGAGGGAATGCCTTAGACATCTAGAACTGCAATTATAGGGACCTTTAACACAATAATTACAATAATAAATAGAGGGTATGATTGAAACAGACCTCACTGTCAAACTGCAAGCATTAATAATCAAAGGGAGATTTCATATACAATATTCAGTGGTAAAGAAAGAGGGAACGCCTAAACATTCTTTAACACAACTGAATTAACCGTTTTTGAGATAAAAAAAACTAATTATTTAAGAGAGCTGTTAGAATACTCTATCATAATTCAGTAGCAGAAAACATATAAATAGTGAAGGATAAGCAGGTCAAAGGTGCTTCCAGGATACATTTCTCTGCCTAAAATTTTTATCCTACTGTAAGTCAAAGCATAATGGAACAGAGTGATAAATGGGAAATAACATTAACAATAGAGATTACTTCACCATAACCAGGCTCAGGGATCCAATGGTCTAGCCTCCTTCATCAACAGAAAACACAAATACTTCCACACTCTTTCAGAACACCAACGCTTCTTCAAAGCAACAATATGTATTACTTTAGAAATCATCAAATGCCAACCTTTTACAATGAGACTCTGAAGAGTCTTTATAGGAAAATGAGGAAAAGTGGGTGAGGAAAGTTTTAAATGATCATTCAGAGATAGGAGAGAGCATTCGAATGCTCCATGCTGTGTCATAAACATAACATTAAATTTTATAGAGGATCAATAATTTTGTATCTTGTTTGAGACCATTTTGATATGATAGAAATCACCCACAGGGTGTCCTTGAGAAGAAAATTGTCTGGAGCGGTACTGTTATGTTCTCGGTGTGAGTTAAGTGAAGAATGGGCTATGAGGACTCCCATACTTCTAAATAAATGCTTCTGACGGTTTGTAGTAGCTTCCCTAGTGTAATAACTGCTTGGAAGACTTGTGTGCATGGGTAAAGGTAATGTCCGTGTCAGTCATCGTTCTCCACCAACAACTGCTCTGTCTCTTTGTACTTTAACCTGATTAACTCTGTTTATGTTTTAACTTTTCTTTATTTCTCGATCTGCTTCTGTAATGATACCCTTTGACGCTGTTTTTTGGCCCTGAGATTTCCATCTGAACCTTTGTGTCACCTTTGTGACTGTAAAACATTAATTCCTTTATCGGCCATGAAAAAACCTGCCAACACATGAAAACATGTTATGATATCATGTGGGCTGGGTTTAGACTGCTTCAGAGGGCCACAGGAGGATGGAGGAGCAATGAGGAGAAAAGTGAGCGCAGCGGAAAAATGGTGAAAAAACACTGGCAGAGCAGCTAACTAGGTGCTTTGGAGGTTTGGGCGCGAGGATAAATTGGGACCATTAGATCAGGATGATCTATGGTGGAGGTTGTCTGATGAAGTCATTGGGGAGGTTGGATGAATGGAGAATGAAATGAAAATGCGATATAATGTGGGCCGTTAGATTAGAACAAATAACGGTGGAGATTTTTCGATGGGCTTATTTGAAATATCGGATGAATGGAGAGCAGAAGGGGCAAGATTAAATTAGAACCGTCTGATTAGGACAATCGACGGCGAGGATCACCCAATGGAATCATTTGGGAGAAAAGGTGAAAAAAAAATGAACAGGGTTGTGATATGATAAAAGCCGTCCGATCTCAGAGATCTGCGGCTGAGATTAACTATGGAAATGATGTTGCAGAGGGTGGTAAGGTGGAAAACTGGAATGGTTTTCACGTAGCGTTCAAGTGGTTTTAGATTTTGGCCAAAAACACGCGATACCATACACTTGTTGACACCTGTCCCTCCCAATACCGCACATTTCGGTTTTTTTTTTGGATTAAACTGTAGGCACAAAAAAAAGACGAAACACATTTCTGACCGTCAGATGTGGAGTGCTAGATCTGAAGGTTGTGGGAAAACGTGATAGGAAGCAACGTGCGCAGGCAGAACGTATGAGTAGGGTCGATGGCAGTTTAAATCCTGACCATTGGATCTTGGGAACGGATGGTCGAGATCTATCGATGGGAGAGAAATGAGAAGGGTGGGGTTTGACGATCAGAAGCAATGTGGACCGTCCAATCTAACTTGATCAACGGTGGAGATTTAATCGGAGGTCGGGATGGTGAAAGGTCATGGGAAGAGCGCGATAAGATATTGATCGTTGGTTCTTATGGATTCAACAGTCCAGATCAAATCAGCGGATGCGATGACAGGGGCTGCGAATGAAGCGTGATTGAATCCTGGCCGTTGGTTCTTGTGGATTCAATGGCTGAGATTAAATCGAAGGATCAACATCGAAGGAGGAAAAGCGAACGGAACTTTGGATTTGTGGTGTGTGATTAAGCGTTGGCCGTTGGATTGGGAGAGATCAACGGTCAGGATTGAATCGACGGGCGCGGGTGATGGGCTCATAAGCAGAGCGCGATTGAATCTCAACCATCGATTCTTGTGGATTTGACGGTTGAGATTAGATCGAAAGATCGAAGGAGAGGGCTCACCGCATTGGGAAAGAAAAAGGGAAGGTTGTGTTTGCGATGCACGATGCAGTGCGGGCCGTCAGATTGGGAGAGATCGACAGTCAGGATTAGATCGGAAGGGAAACGGCAGAGGGCCTGAGAGAGGAGTGCGATTGAATCCTGGCTGTTGGTTCTTGTGGATTCAACGGTCCAGATCGAATCGACGGTCGGAGGAGAAAAGCTCATCGCATCGGGAATTTTTGGGAAAACGAATAGAGGCATGAGTTTTTGCGATTGCAATTAGGCCTTAGCGCTTGGTCATAGCACGAGTTATATGGAGAACAGGGTCTAGGGCTAAGGCCGAAAGGGACTTAAGGCCTTAGTGTAAAAAATGGGTTTTTAGGCCAAAAATGAAGGGTTTTTCAAGGCTTTTTGGGCTTTCGGTAAAGGGGAAAAGGGGTGTTTTAAACCTATAAAAGGGATTTTGGAGGCTTTCAAAGGGAAATGGAGGGTTAAAAGATGAAAAGAAGGTTTTATGAAAATGAACGGGAATAAGTGGACATGGGCAGTTTAGTGGCCTTTGGAACAGCTTTCTTTGGTGAATCAGCATGGTTTTAAGATGGAAACAACAGTGAAGATGAACCTCCAGGATAGGAAAAACATAAGACTTCAAGGATGATATATTTTCAAAGGAAATAAATCTCTTGAAGGCTTCAACACAAATTTAGCCACCCTTTATCATATCAGAATTTATAGGTGGCTAACACAAGGCATCACCGATGCAGATTGGGCAAGGAGTCCATCCGATAGGAAGAGCACATCAAGGGGAATCTTCAACATAGGATCGACAAAATTTTCCTGGTACAGTAGGAAACAAATATCAGTTACACTCAGTTCAGCAGAGACAGATTACATGGCGACACGTTAAGAAGCATGTGACGCCATATGGATGAGGAACATACTTGGTGGGTTGTTTGGTCGACAAATGCATCAAACGGTGATATATTGTGATAACCATAGTTGCATCAAACTCTTGGTTAATCCAATTTTTCATAACAGGTCCAAGCATATTGGTATCTAGTATCACCATCTCAGTTATTATGTGCAGAGGCGGATTATGTCATTAGAGTACATTCCCACAAAGGAGCAGGATGTAGACATCTTGACGAAGGTACTAGTAAGAAGAATTCGAGTTCCACAGAGACTGAATCGAGGTAGCAAATAATCCCTTTCTTGTTGAGAGGGAGTGTTGAAACGGCACCCAAAGGGGGATTCTTATTTAATATTCCCTTAATTAAATTATAATAAAAAAAATCAATTCCATCACATGACAACTTGTAATAGTTAAATGATTTAGGAAGAATTAGTTAGCTTAGTAAATCAGTCTAAATAGTTCTAACTGATATATTGGCTAGTGATAGGTCCAGTGAATTAAATTTGATTTAATTCAAAATTAGTGGTCAATCAGTTAACTGATAATTCGATATAAATATATGTTGCATGTCAGTTCTAAGGAAGGCCTAGTTGAGATTGGAGTTAAAGGGAAGAGAACTATCAGTTGTATAATTAGAAAATGTTACATGTCATGCATGAGGTCATTAGGGTTCCTTGAAGGAATTTATCAATCATTTTTTTGGAATTTCCTTATTAATAGGAGCTCGATTCCTCCAAGAATGTGTAAGCGAGGCTGGTCAGATAGAGGCTGATAATTGGTTAAGTATTGGACCGATTTTTCCTAGATCAGAGTGAGACATTCAGCAGAGTGCAAAGGTTTCTTAGGAAGGGAAATAACATTGTATTGTTTCATGATCTTGACTTTATGCAATATACAGATAGCCAGGTTTGAGCAGTGGCTTTCCCCATATACAACTTGGGTTGTGTGATTGATAATTTCTTTCTCTTACTTGTTATGTGATTGTGCGATCAAATTTTGTTTCCAAAAATTGTAGGTTGATTTAATATTTTGTTTTAGTACATTACAACATCATTTGAATCTATTTAGATATTTCTACAAAATAATTGTCTAGTCATACCAAAGGTTATGATTATATAATGGATCGTTCCTAACCCCCAAAATATTTTACTCATAATTTGAATTTATTTATTTCTAAATTCATGTTTATTTATTAAATTTTAATGGTTGTGTAAGGGTGAAGGTATGCTTTAAAATCATAGTAAATGAGGTTTAATTTGAATCTATTATTTTTAAACTCAATTTTATTCATAAAATTTAATGGTTCTGTAAGATTGAAAGTATGTTTTGAAATCATAATAAATAACCTAATAATATAGAGATGATTATTCAATAATCAGAGCTAAATCATAATTTTAATATTTTTTTTCTATTATTTAATTAATAGAAATAATTAGTCTTGCATATGGAATTCTATTTTTCTCCTCCCAAAGTAGATGAGAGAATTTCCTTTCCTTAAGGAAAACAAAAGGAGAAGTGAGCTCCTCACAATTCACGAAATTAAATATTTAAAAAAAATTAACTTTCAATGATAAATAAATGACATGTTTGCTATATTTAAAGTAATATAAAGAATAAAAATTTCTGATATTTATCTTTTCGATTTTATGGTCAACCCATAATTAAAAAAATTACTCAAGAAAACACAAAACTTGAATTACCAAAAAATAATTGTAATACAATATTTAAATGATGGGTATAAATAAAAATCAAGCATCATGTGAGGGGAAATTTTGAAAAGGTATCTATCATAATATTTCTTAACCAGTAGAAGTATCATTCACATTTATACCCAATATAGGCAAATGTTTAATATGAAATATGATTTATAACCTAATATAATATTATAACATTGTAATCTATATATATATATATATATATATATAGAGCAAATGGATTCTTTCTACACCACTAAGGCAATCAAAGAACCTCCTTCTCATCCCGTAAGTCCCCTTCAAGTTTAACATCTCTAGTCGTCACATTTTTGAGTCTTCAAATTCTCATTCCTTCCAAGATTTCAATATTTTTTCATGCCCTCAAGCAGTCGATGCCGAAATCACAATTACTCTCACAATGCACGTAGACTAATCTCATCCCGCTCTTTGGAGCAACAGCCCTTCCTCCCGAAGGTAACGCAAACGGAGTCTTCTAAGTGTTTCGAATAGGTGCGTGACACAAAAATGGCAGAGATGTCGGGATAATTCCATCCACTTACCTGAAGGAATTTGATCTCAAGGTAAAACGGTTTTACCCACGCAGATTTGATCGCATGCATTCACATTGCATACTGCTTTCTTGTGGGGATCTAATATATACATGTTTTCTCGAGTCCCTTTGCGGCTGTGGAAGTGGATACACACAGGGAACAAAGCATGCAAATAAAATTAAGGGTGGGAAGGGGCAGGGGAATCTAATCCCTCTAGAAGAAAATATTTATAGAAAATGGAAGGGTTTATCAACCTTCAGCTACCCTTGCGGCCTAGATCTGGTAGATATTGCTACTGGAAGAAGGGGTAGCCACGGATCCATCGATTTTCATGAAGATATGAGAAAAAATGATGGCTTATATGCAGATCCATCAGTAAGATACGAGAAAACAGAGTTCCAAATTTTTGCACAACCACCTACAGGAATATCGATCATCCTTAAGGGTTTGAATGGATTCACGGGTGCGATATTTGAAATTGGAGGTTTATATAAAAATTGGTATTCCAACAGAACTGCAAAACCTAATCTATGTAGGAAAATCCATGCAAGAACAAAGGAGATTAAAATACTATGGCGTAAAATAAAATTATCGATCATAATTAATCTATGGATGCAGGGGGGATTGGTAGGATCAAATGTCCCCAAGGGCCCAGGTTTTTCCAACGGAAAAACCAATGGATCTACGCCATTCAGAGACGACCTCAAAGGTAAGGCTGCAGCTTCAGGTAAACCTGAAAAAGCTCTCACTAAAGGTTCTATTAACTAAAAAGGATTTCCATTTGGACTCGCAAGATCAATTTCGCTAGCCTTCAAAGATACTACTATTTCTATGTATTTCGGGTCTCGCACACCCGGAGCCGTTTTGGGCACACTGGTCTGGGGGAGGAGGTTGGTGGCCACCGATCGAGTTCATGCCCCTGAACCCCACTAATGGCTATTTCGCTTTTGTGTCGTATCCGATCTCCGTTTGACGCGCTCAATAGCTCGTTAGAAAGATCTATCCGAGGACTTCAATTTTTGAACGAGAAACATCGGTCCATGGACCCATGTTGCTCTCCGTTTTCCCAAAAAACGTCGTTTAGGGCCTCAAAACGGCTCCGGAAGTTTAAGACCCGAAAAACTGCTAAAAATAGTAAGTTGTGCCGAAACTTACAAACTGAAATAACTGATGGTGGGGGTTCAATTGGACTTGATGGGTGGCCACCAATATCCACCTCGATTATTAATGCCCCAAAACGGCTCCGGGTGTGCAGGACCCGAAAACCTGCTATAAATAGTAAGTTGTGCTGAAGCTGAAAAACTGAAAGAATTGATGCTGCGGGTCCAAATGGAATAGGTGGGAGGCCACCGATATCCACCTCGATGCCTATATAGTAGAGAGGATGAATGATATACCATAAATGACAGTAGATTTAATAGAGACCAATAATATATTTACAACCTATCAATTCCAGGAAATCATCTGCAAGTTCAACGGATTTTGGCCAAAACTAGTGGATCTTTACGATTTTGTTGGTAAATTGTGAGATCCACTTATGCTCAAAATTTTTTGTTATAGTGAGTTTTGAATCATCAGATATCATAGATTAGGTACTAAATGATGGTCCTTAGTTCTAGGGAAATGCAGGATTTTTTATCAACCCATGGTCCTAGATTTTGATGCTAATATAATGAAAGTCACCAAAATACCAATATGGGTAACATGACATAACTTACCCCTTTACTTTTTGCATCGAAAAGTATTGGAAGGAATCAGCAACAAGCAGGGGAGATACATGAAGTTGGATACACAAAGAACTGAAGAAGTAATTTATACCTTTGTTAGGATATGTGTTGAGGTACATTTAAATAAAGGGCTACCTGGTCGCATCATTTTGGAATGAAACAACCAGTGTTGGACTATGTTTCTGGATTACGAGAACACGAAATTTAGATGTCGTCTCTTCTTCCAAACTGGACATCTATAAACTACTTTCCCTTTGGCAAAGAAATACTTCAAGAGAAAAAATGAACTTGTCAAAAATCCAAAGGGATGGAAATTCCTAGCACCAAAACCTGATGAAGAAGAGGAAGAGGAGGACTTGGGACCTCCCAATACTGAGGAAATCCCAAATTGACAAACTTCTTTAGCAAAAAAATAATTGAGCCAATACGAAATACAGGGATCAGCCCCAAAAAATCCAAGAGGAGAAGGACACTCAGGCCAAGAAATACCGAAGGAAAAATAGATAGCAGGATTCAAAAATCCTCATACATCAGGAAGTTCATACTTATACAAGGAACATTTGAGGCAAAAAGAAGAGAAACAATTAATGATTGTAACAACCATTCTTGCTCAAGGAGGGTGGAGAAAACTAGAAAATAAAAAATAGAGAAATGGGTGACTAAGACTTTATGCTTAGCCCCAGTTGTAATTTTTATTTGTTTTTTATTTTTTCAATTATTTTGGCTTTTTGTCTCCTTGTGTTGGCTCCCTGTAACTTGTAAGATTGGCAAGAACAAGTAGCAAGGAACCACATCAAACCACTTTGGAGTCCAGGACCTAGCCTTCCTGGGCTTAGAGAGGGCTCTTTCTATGTTTATGATTAACTAATTTATCTTTATGCTTATATTCTTCTGATTTTATGTTAGTTATAAATTTTTGGGGTTGTTTGTTTTGTTTGGTTGAACAGATAGAGTGTGAGAAGCTTAATCCATTAGGCTATGGATTCATAAAGGGGTTAAATTGTACATCAATTTTTCAAGGGTTTTCATAGGGCAAGCTAACTATATCAAATGGATATTTTTAGGTAAGATGAATATGAGATGACAGAAAGTTGAGAATTTAGTAAAACTAAAGGGCAATTAACTTTAACTAGAGTAATTATGTTGGGTGTGGAGCCTGATTATCTTGTTTACTTTGTATCACAACATTGGACCCCTGTACCTTAAAAGGGGCGACAACACCGCCCGTAATTAATCGCTGCCATGGGGGGTCCAGGGGGGGGCGGCAGTGCTTTTTGGAGCCCCCCCTGGCGAGGGATTTCGGGGGCAGTGCCCCCGAAGCTAAAAATAGATGTAAAATTGCCTTGTAAAAGTATAGTAATTTCTAGTCAATCTGGGCCGTTCATTAGGCAAATGATCTGACGGTAGAAGTTATGTTTAGATTAGGGTTTTTTGCCCTAGAAGGCAACCCCTTGTATATATGAGGGTATTGTATTGCGTTTGTGTATTATGAGTGTATTCTCGGAGCGAGAAACAGAGAGGGAGACTGTGAGAGAGAACAGAGGATATTACAGCGGATCTGCTGTAGGTTTTGTCTCTTCAATTTTTGCTGGATAATAGAAAGGAAGGACTGGCTGTTCGGGGTGGACGTAGCCCAAACTGGGTGAACCACGTATATCTGTGTCTCTCTGGTTTTATGTGTTTTGTGTGCTTGTATTTTCCGCATATTTTATATGTTTCATTGCTCCATAATATATAATTTTCTAATAAATTCAACATAAAAGCCTTAAGATATTATTTTGGTAAAAACTAAAGATGATAAATTAAGAATTCTCTAACCGTACTTCACCAAGAAAAACTTCACACAAGAAATTCAAGAATACTAAAGAGAAATTAAGAATTCTCTAGTTATTATACTTCTCAAATAAAGAAAACACCTAAGATAAGGTCAGCTCAAAGAAATTAAAGATCAGCTTAAGGTTTTTAACTAAACTTCAAAGAAAAGCCTTTAAGATAAAAATTTGGGTAAAGCATCTAAAGATCAATTAAGAATTCTTTAGTTGTACTTCACTAAGAAACCTTAAGACAACAATCCAGTAATACTAAAGAGAAATTAAGAATTATTTAGTTATACTTTCAGATGAAAACATAAATATTATAATAAAAAACAGAGTTAAGGTTCCCAAACAACATATCTCAACCTAAAATTTCTGTTCCATTATCAGATAAATTGATGTACAACATGGAACACAAAGGAAAAACATTAACAAAAGAGGGATAACACCACCCTTAGCATAGCTTAAGAATCCTGTGAACGTGCTTGTATTACTTATGTCCAGCTCAAAAATAGTTACAATGCTCCAGTGCAATAATCTTTGCAACTCAGAGTCTGATCAAAATCCAACCTAGAAACCATCAATAATAATGAACAATACATGTCGTATTTAACTGCAGATGAGGAGGTAGCCCTAGTCTAGGGTGACATATTTGTATTTACTATAGAGTAAATGATGTTTGAAAATTGAGACCATGCAAGGCCCAATGCCAAAATATCTCTAACTGACCTACTGTAGTAATAACTTTCTAATTTATTGTTGAGCTAAATTTAAAATATCTTTGACTATCTTGCCTTTAAACATTAACTTTTACAATAACTTCTAGACTGCTGCTAAAATATCTTTGACTATAATATTAACTGTAGTTGCCTTCATTTAAAGCAATATTAGGTTGTAGGTGGCCAATGTGATTGTGAATAAGTAAATGCTGAGTGGCTTTGTCATTTGGCTTTGTCTTCTTCATTGATTTATCCTCTTATTTGTCTTTAAACCTTGATTTGTATTTTTCCTTAATTATGTTTTCTCACTCTGTTCTTTCATCTGTTCTTTCTCTTTACTACCTTTGTTGTCACTGTCATTTCTTCCTTAACCTCTCTTATCTGTCCTTTGTCTGTTTTCATTTTTAACTTTTGACTGATCTTTTTATTTCTTTTATCATTCACCATTACTTTAACTTTGTTTTTCATATGTCTTCACTTATTCCCATGCATCCACTGCTAAACTCTCCTTTACCTTATGCTGTCATCTTGTCTTTAACCTTCGATTAATATTTTTTAGCAATTTTATGGTCCTTATTGATAATGATCCATTGCTTCTTATGATTTTTCTTGTGCTCCTAATCCTTTGCTGAACAAGGCTTCTGAAACGTCATCCAAAGAGTCTTGATTAAATAGTCCTTGGACTTAGAAATTCAAATTGATTTTCGCACCTCCCGATATGTATGTCACCTACAAAACTATAAAAAAAATATTAATATAAACGAAGCTCCGTAGGGAGGCAATATGGCTTTGAGGATCCTGGGAAGTCTGTGGACAGAGTCTGAACAATGAAGGTTTTTTTGTTTCTATTTTAGCTGTGGCCTTCCAGGTCCTTAAAAAATGATGTAGGGTTATCACGGAGGTTCGAGGCTTATTGCAGTAACATAGGGTTTAAAAATATTCAAAAAGGGTCAACGGTTTCGTTGTAGGTGGGGAGGTGGTTTTATGGTTTAGCGCATGGTCAAAAGCAGTGGGGCAGTTTATTTTTCGGGGATGCGATGAATTGCGGGAGCGACGCGTGGTGGATGGGATGGGTCTCAAATTTCCCATTTCGCAAGTCCCCAAAGGTTTTAAACCTCAGGCATCTGGAGATGCAAGGAGGCAAGACGGTCATCGGATCTGGTTGCAGAGATCAAACAGTGGTCGTGTTTAAGTGAATCGGCGGGCTTAAATAAGATGTTGGGCCCGAGACTTTAAATGGAACAGAGGGTTAATATAACATGGGGCCGAGGAAAAATATTATAGCAGAGGTGCTTAACATAAGGTGGGGCCAGGGTCACATTGAAGCGGGGGAATAGGCATTTAAGGTAGGGGTTTAGATATATAAGGGTTCGGGTGGATTAATAAATAGATTTTATTTAAAGTGGGACCCAGGGTTTGAATTTATTTCAAAACAATGTAAAAATGGGTTTTTACATTGTTTTGAATGAGCTGAGGGAAATGAGTGAATGGGAAGGGATTTTAGTGATGGAAATGGGTTTTTTAGCATATGGAAAAAAGGTTTTAAGAAAGGGGCAAGGCTAAATGAGGGGATTTAAGGTCACACATGGGCTTTCAAAGCATGAGAGGAATAGAAAAGCTAAATTAAGAGATCATGAATAGGTTAAATGGAAAATAATGAAGGCAATGAGATTTCTGAAAATAAATGATAATCAGGGAATATTATTTTCAACAGACTGTAAGAAATCCACAGTCATCTAGTGATATTGTAGAATACAGGAGACTAATAGTGGCTCTACCTGGGGAGGAAAGCTCCTTTAGGAGGTGTCAAGAATATTTTTAGATCAGTAGTCTGTTTGTATTTGGCTGATTTTTCATTTTGTCATTTCTTATCTGCTGCAACCTTTTGTGACTGTAACCTTCAAAAATTGAAAACCATGCTTGCTTCAAATTAATTCTTCCTACCCATCCTACTCTAACATTTTTTCTTCATTTATTGGGTGCATTTAGACTTGCAAACCTTGACATCATTTTTCTTTTGAAAGAAAACTATCTAGTTCTAACCTTATAACTTCCAAAGGCTCAGATTAGACTAATGAGCTCTTTTATTCTCTACCTAAATACTTATCTTCCAAGATTAAACAGTTTGACAAATTTTTATTCTCTAAATATCAACATGGAATTTAAAGCATGAATGAATCAAGATTAGGCAGTTTGATCATCATGAATTGTGACATTTTTTGGACAAGTTGCACACAATGTTATTTTACAAAAAGTAAACTAAAAAGTGAGGGCTTTGGTCTTGAATTTTTCATTTATCACCTATCCCTCACTTTTCTTATTGGTTTCATATTTAGGCTTTGGAACCAATGTAATTTTCTACCTACCTACTCATCAGCCAAGTTTAAACATTTTGGCAAATCTTCATTTTCTAACTTATCAGCAAAAATTCAAAATTTGTACAATCATTTTTGGGCTGAATGATTAAACAAGACCTTTTCAAAAGTAGTGGCATTTTGACTTGCACACTTTCAGAATATTCATTTTTTGGTATGGGGCTTACCTTTTTCTTTTCATCTGCCCTCTTTTCTTCTTTTCCTTCTTTCCTTTTGCATCAATTATTCTGAGATTTTTGTTTAAGCAATGTTATATACAATGAAGAAAACTTAAACTAAGATTATTAACAAAAATAATGTTTCAGCATCTTGCCACTGACGGGACCTCCAAACAACTATGTTCTATCCATTTCTTGTAACAAAAATGCATTGTTACCTCTTGCAGAATTAATGGTGTATGGACCTTTCCACATGTTATCAAACTTTCCATGCTTGCCTTTGTCCTCTCTTCTTGAATCCCACTTCAGCACTTTGTCTCCAATCTTAAAATCTTTGCCTTGGTCCTTTTGTCAAATATCTTCTTGATGTTTTCTTGTAATAGCTGTCTTCTGTTGTACACTCCCTCTCTGGTTTGATGCAGCTGAATAGTTTGGTTTATTCTTCTTTGTATATCATTCTCTTCGGACTGCACCTAATTAATGGGCTTTATTACTGGCACTCCCAAGGCTGTTGGGAAGACTGCATCCATTCCATAGACTAGCTGACATATCAATTGACTTCTTATTTGTTAGCATGTCTGCCCATAGTGCATGAATCAATTTTTTGTGCCATGATATTTTATTTTCCTCCAGCAACGTTTTAATGATGTTCACTAAACTCTTATTTTAAGAATTCAACCAACCCATTACCTTGAGGACAATAAGTTGTAAAGTGCCCCAAATTTATGTGATATATGTGGAAAAAATCCACGATTTTCTTGGATTTAAAGGCAGCAACATTATCAGTAATGATTTTCCTAGGACAGCTAAATCTAGATAGAAATTTGGTTTCAAGAAATTTGATAATTACTGAGTCTGTTGCAGTCCTGGAAGGAATGTTTCTATCCACTTAGTAAAATAGTCAATTGCAGTAAGGATACATTTATGTTGGGCAGAGGAGGAAGGGTGGATTTCTCCAATGAAATCTAGACCCCATTGTTGAAAAGGAGCTTCAACAAAAATTGGCTATAATGGAAAAGGCAACAACTTTCTTTCTCCCTCAAAGATTTGGCATGTATGACAAGTAACTACCATTTTGTGGATGTCTTGGAAGAGGGTAGGCCAATAGAAACCAGCCCTAAGGATATTATTAATAGTAGTATTCCAATAGAGGTGGCCTCCACACTCCCCTTCATCAAAATTCATGCATAATCCTATCTGCATCTTCTTTGGGCAAACATTTAAGCAATACACCACCAGAATTTTTCCAATATAAAGCTTTTTCAAAAATGCAGAAACTTACAGCTTTCAACTTCAAGAATATAGCCTTTTTTTTGGACAAACCAGGAGGAACATTTAGATTAAAAATCACATACAGTATATCTACGTACCAGGAATAATTTAGGAATACTTGCTCAATAGGTGGAGTTGCCAGTGCCTCTTTTTCATCCGATGATTTTATCATATTGATGTCTAGTGCTTGAAAATTTGTTTCAGCCATTAGTTTAGCCAGTCCTTGTCCTTTGATTAGCTTGGTGGGCTTGATTTCCAGGTCATATTCCAATATGACAGCAATCCACTTGCCTTCTTTTCCATCAGGTTCTTGTGTTAGAATTTCTTTAACCATTGTATGGGGTACAAATGCAATGATGTGTGAATGCAGAATGTAGACTCTAAAATCCTTTAGTGCTTTGATTAAGGAAACAGCTTTCTTTTCCATGATATTATATTTCAGAGGTGCATCTCTTACAGATTCACTGAAGAATGCTATGGGCTGCTCCTGTCCTTTCATATTTTTCTGCAGTAATAGAGCAACAACTATGTGTTCTGATGCAAAGGGAAATATAAAGAAATCCTTGGTGAAATCAGGGTTGATCAGAACTGGTGTTTGTGTAAGAACTTACTTTACCAAGTCAAAATATTACTTTGCTTCTTTGGTCCATTTGACTCTTGATTCTCTTTTGAGCATGTTGGTGATGTTCCTTAGGAGTTCTTGAAGGTTTGTTATGAACCTTCTTAAAAAATTTATCTTTCCAATGAAATAATGCAGCGCTTTGATGTTTCTTGGGTGACTGATTTGTAATATTCCCTCGATCCTATTTAGGCCAATCTTAATCCCTTCTTCAGATATGATGTGACCTAGAAGCTTTCCTTCTTGAAGGCCAAATAAGGATTTCTTGGGATTCAAAGACAGGCCATACTTTCTGCATTTCTCAAAGACCTTTCTTAAGTGAGCTAGATGTTCTTTATCTGTTTTTGAATAAACTATTATATCATCAAGATATATCACAATGAATAAACCTATTTCTTCTGAGAAAGCAATATCCATTTATCTTTGGAAAGTATCTCCAACATTCATTAACCCAAAAGGCATTTTTACATACATGAAGGTGCCCCAAGGTGTGGTGAAAGTTGTTTTTTGTTGATAATTTGGATGTACCAGCACCTGATTATACCCTGAAAATCCATCAAGCAGAGATATCCTATTGGAGCCTACGACCTTTTGCAATATGTGATCCATTTTTGGTAAAGGGTAGTTGTCATTCAGGGATGCTTTGTTTAGGTTTCTGAAGTCAATGCAAAGCCTAATATCCCTTGTCTTCTTCCTCACTGATACAAGATTTGAAACCCATTCTGAGTACCTGAATGGGACTATTATTCTAGCATCATACATTTTCTTTATCTCTTTCTCAACCAGTGGCATTTGGACATGATTTATTGTACGCAGTTTCTATTTAAATGGCTTCTATCTTTCTTTGACTGGAATCTTTTGCTGAATGATATCAGTATCATAGGACTTCAAATCTTTATAACTCCAGGAAAACACATCACTGAATTATTTGAATAGCTTAATATATTTATGTTTTATAGGTGTTCGTAGTTTCTTTGATAGTTTTACCATTTTGGGTTCTTTCTCATTGCCTATATTGCACTCTTCTACATTTTCTTCAATGGATTCCGTTTTTGGCTTTCTAGCAACATCATTGAAATCAAAAATTTCTTCTAGAGGGACAAGTCCTCTTGTCAAGGTATTATCTCTGGACTACAATACTTCAACCTCTTCTTTTCTGGATCTTCACACATTTCTGTCCCATGTGGGTCTTCTTTTGCTAATAGATTTATATGAGCATCATGAGGGGACTCCTCCTTGCATGTTTGTTCCTAAGTAGGGTAGTCCTCTTCATGATCTAAGTCTGAATTTGGCATTTCAAACTCATCTTTGGATTGCAGGAAATCTTCAATCTATTTGTCACTGTCAAAAAATTGCCAATATCTTGTATTATCAGGAACTACTAGTTTATATTTAACCTGTACTGTATATTGTTTGTTAGGATGATGTTGTTGATAAGTACTAATTGCAAATGCTAGTCCATTGGCAAGGATATTTTGATTTCTTGGGATAGAGGTGAGGTCATATTCTTTGAATGTTTTTAGGAGGCCAAGGGTAGCATTCTTGTATGCTCTTAATCTATAATGTTTAGCTGAATATTATCCCTTAACATGCCTAATGACTAGCTCAGAATCCACATGGATAGAGACCCTTTTGGCCTCTAATTTTTTCAGAAGTTGTAATCCTATAAGGAGGGCCTCATACTCTGCTATATTATTTGTAAATTAAAAGTTCAGTTTGTAGGAGTGACCCTCTGCGTGATTGTTCTTAGTGTTGTGTACTCAAACACCTGCCCCTGAGCCAGCTTTGCCACAAGACCCATTAAAGCGCATGCTCCATAGAGGTTCAGGTTCATAATTATGTTGTTCATTTTCTATTTGGTTTGACTTTTCTTCCTCTTTTTCAACTGTTTGTTCATTTATTTCTATTTTTCCATTAATGTTTTCATCATTGTAAAGGATAAATGAATGAAGGTATGTTTGGACAGATTAGAGAGGGGAGTTATCAGGATTTTCTTAACTACTAACCATATATTTCATATGAGTCTCCCTGTATAGTCTTCTTGGTTGACTAAAGACTGATATGGTAGCATAGGTCAGATCCATTTGGAGGGTGCCTTGAAGTTTGGCTCCCCATGAGCATGATAGGAGAATGCCATATTTAGGGGGAATGTCAGCCACTACAATATCCATTACTAGGCTTTTGGCTGGTATTTGTTCTAGATTAACACATAGATCTTTGATTAGGCCGAGACATATAACTCTGCTAGAGTCAAAAGAGTACAGGTCTTTGTATGTTCTAGTTATCTCAAGGCCAAGCCTTTACATAACTACATTTGGCATGAGGTTATGATATTCTCCTTAATCTAACATGGCATTGTAGAGGATCTTATCATGAATATTCAAACTGACATAAAATGGGGGCACACCTCTCTCTTGAATTTTTACTTCTACTTTAGGACCAGACATAAGTTCAGGTTTGTCATCATTTAAATTCACAGTATCAATATTTTCTCTTATGTTTAAATCTTTAAAAACTTGGGATCTATATACATCTTGGCCAACTAATTTAGTGAGAGGTATAGAAATATTTCTCTTGGAAATTCCATTCTCAATACTGAATGGTGTCTACGTTTTGGGTAGATTTGAATCAGTTTTATCAGACACTATTTTTGCAGCAACTTCATATTGTTGATTTCTTTTAGAGACATTAGTTAAATCAGTTTTGTTAGGGCTACTAGTTGATTTACTAGTGTTGCTTTCTAGGATGTTTTTGTTTTTATTTTTATCAGAACTTTTAACCATTTGAGTTGAACTTTCTATTGTATTTTTAGGATCATTTTCAGGGGTCTTCCTAGCAGGAATTTCAGAGTTCTTTCTCTTGGAAGTGTCTTGGGTTTTCTTACTTATGAGGTCATATTTTCTATGTACTTCCATGATAGAATTTTCGAATACTTGTTTATAATCCTTATATTCTGTGCATTCTTCTTCAATTTTAGTTGGAGAAAACATGCCTTGTTCTTCCTCAGTGAGGAAAGCAATATCCTCAATATTAACTCCCATTAGATTAATTTGACTCTCCTTTTGTTCTTCAATCACCCCCTCATCCTCATCAGCATAGTTTTCTTGGAAAGGAGGCCTGATTTGTTGGTCAGGTCCTCTCTATTTTATTTGAGGGGGATTTCTCCTAAATTTTTGGTTTTGGTTCTGGTTTCTATTCTGAGGAGCTACTTGGTTTTCTCTAGGGAAATCTCTCTCATTTATGTTTATTCTCTCCATCATCCTCTCCATGGTTCTAACTAAGTTATTAATCTTAGTATCAGATGTGGAGGCTATGGCCTCTTCCCTATATATATCTCTCTTTTCATTTTTCATTCTAACCCTCTTAGCAATCAGCTTTTCTTCTACATTTATTGCACCCCTCTGCATATCTTCTAAACTGGGGGGGTCTCTTTCTCTTAGTTGATAGGTCATCTCTTAGTCAAAATTGTTTAGAAATTTGATTAGGGATATACCTTTTGGGGGTTTTATGTGAGGGGGGAGGGCGTTATATACACTGTTGAAGCTTGATCTAAAAATGGAAGTACTTGAATATGTGTGCAAGGTATCCATTTTCATTAACTTAAATGTGAAAATTCTTAGATCTATTCTAGAGATTGACTGTAGGGGAATTTACTGGATATGTCACCTTTGATAAAAGGATGAGATATAGAGGCTACCTAGCCCTTTACAGACTCTGTCTTTAGACTTGTAGAAGTAAACACTCAATGATCTGAAAATGAAACTACTTATTTGTTGTTCAAGGTGTTCATTTCCATAAAATTATATGTGCAAACTGTCATTCATGTCTTGCAATTGAAACAAAGTGCTTTTGGTAAATTTTTTAGTCTTATGTGTGAAGGAGTGTTATTTATTTTTACTGTTTAACATATCAAATCTGAAGAAAATAGCAAGATAAAGTCACATAATATAACATAGTAGCTGATGAGGCAGTTCACCCCTCCTGGGCTACATCTTTCGGGTCCAAGGCCCCCAAATGGGCATGTCCTTGCTCTATTAGATGCACAAATTTGTTATACATTGATCAAAAAGCCTAAACAGGAAAAATAAGCTGTGGAAATGAGTTCAAAACATAGAAAAAAGTAAATATAGGCTTTTGTTTTACCTCCAATGGTTAACCATAGCCCAATACAGCTCCAACACTCCCTAGGCCCTGATGGCTCTCCAAGATTCTATACTGAAAAAGTACCTAAATATGAGCTCTGTTGCCTCTGAAACCTACACCGTTGGCTCTGGAATTCTCAAAATACCCAAAATAAAAAAACAAATCGCCCCAAAAGGTTCTCTCTTGAGAAAGATATGGCCAAAACAAAATTTGCCCAGTTTGGCCTAAACAAGCTCCACCAAATCTGGGCTAACTGGAGTTAAGGCCGCTAACTTTGGCAACTCCGCACAGAATGGCACGCTCTGCCATTTTTTTCGAAACAGTTAGACTTGAAAATAAATGTTGGGTTAACGTGGCCACATGCAACGGCTTTGTGGGCGGATTAACTAAACCATTCCCGCCATTTTCTAACCGTTATCCCCAACGGTTATTTAAAATGCCACGTTTCTGGGCACATGACCCGCGAAGACCGTGGTCCAAGATTTAACCGCTGGTTGATGGACTTAAGGCCATGGTCCTGATCCAGTGGTATTATGCATAGGGGGCTGGCCCCCTTTCCGCGCCCATTTCAAATCTTTGAAAACTTTAACTATGAAATGTGTTCATTGGTTAATAAGAACCAAGCCGCAGGTGGAATGGTAAAGCGCTTTTTTTGTGGTAGTGAGGTCATGGGTTCAATACTCATAGACCCTGAAAATTTTACATATCCACCATTTCACTGACTAGGGGGCCACGTGGCGCCCTTCAGGCCTGCCACGTGGCAACCCATAATTGGTACACAAAAATCCGAGTCAAACTGCCATCGAACTCGAAGATGCCACTTGTCATAAAATAATTGGCCCAAATGGAATATTCTAGGGAATATTTTGAGGAATATTACTTGGAATATTATTTTTTTAATTTTTCAAAAATTGAAGTCGAACCTGGTCAAACTGAATTTTTGCAGTTTACTAAAAACTTCAAACCTGCATAAATTTCACATACAGTGTCGGATTTGAGTGTCGTTTGCAGCACCAGGATTGTATCGATGAGGCTTATCCAGTCGCTCAGGTTCCAACCAATTTTGAGCATTTTGACAACTTAGGGCATGATCACCTAATCACACCTCCCAAATGGGAAGCTTTTGGACCCACAAAAGCTCTCTGATTACAGAAAATGAAGATGAGGAGACTGATTCTCCACTCTTCCAACTTTGAACCACTGAAAGCTTCCTGACTTCATCAAATTAAGCTTCTCATAAAAAGATAAATTGTTCCTTGAATCCACTAACCTACCATTGCTAACATTGACTGAGTCATAATGCAAATTCTTGAAATTTGTAGAACAGCAACTATAATTTGCAGAAAGCATACTATTTCTACAATGGTCAAACTTCAAAGAAGACTGAAAATAAGATTCACCTTGCCAAGTGTTCACATGGTGAATTTTTGCTAAATGAACCCTGTACTTGTGCCGAATCTCGACCAAGTTTTCTCACCATACCAATCTACCATTCTGAAACTAGCAATGACCCTTGCTGAACTATGTGCCCTCTTTGCTTGCATGCCTTTCCCTCTTATGGACTCTTGCACTACTTTTCACCGACACTTCGTTCTCTGCACTGATCGACACCAAAGGTACCTTGTGCAACATAATGTCATCTTCTTTCAAAGACAAACTGTTATCAAGCTGAAACATATCATTAGAAATATCATGAAAAGGTAAATGTACACAATCTTGTTGTTTAAACATCAACAAATTCAGATTTTGACTTGCATTAACTAGCCTTTTCAATTTCCCTGCATGGAATAAAGAATATTCTAGCTTCTTCTTATGTGCTCTCACAATGTACTCTTTCCCATCCTTGAACAAGTGATACTTATTCTCATAGCGATGGAAGATTTCCTTTTTGTCATATAAATATGGACTATCCAACACAACACCTGTAATTTCAAGTGGTATTACATCTAGTTCAACCCAATCAACATAATGAGCTGTTATGGCGAAGCGCAAGATACATTTATTTGAGACTTGTAAGTTTGCATCCTTGCATATCCATCCAAGTGGATAAGGCTTTGGATGTGGAATTGTCTCAAGTTTTATTTGTTTGAACAAGTCTTCTGAGATTATATTAGCTTGAGACCCACTATCAAAAAGTGTGTCTATCTTTGTGTAGTTTGAGATTATCCTCACATGAAATAGCTCTATCCTCCTCTTTTCATTTTGAGTTTCTTTCTGACAGTTTAATGTTTCTAGAACTGGGATTTGTTTCTTGTACAACCTCTTTCCCCTTTATGTTCTTTAATACCATAGTGATACTTTTAGTCTCATCACCTGATTCTAACCCTAAGTCCTATTCAAAAGTTGCAACAGTTTTTCCCTTTTCTTTGGTTTTGTCTTTGTTTTTATATTTCTCTAGTTTCAACTCTGGATGATGCTTCCAACAGTGATCCTCATTGTGGCTTGTTTTTTAACAGTTCTTGCAAAATAATTTCCATTTTTCCTTTTTAGAGTTTGCAATCCTTTTTCTTCCTTTGCTTTTAAAATCACTACACTCATTCAGTGCATCAAAAGTGTTTTTCCCTCTAGCCTCTAAATGTGTAGCTTGTACACAAACTTCGTCTAGACTAGTAGGATTAAACATAAGGATAGTATGTATAAGGTAATTATTCAAACCACCTATATACTTCAGCAAAGTATCTTGACTTTGTAAGTCTACTCCTAACAACGGTTCTCTTCTCCTAAAATCTTAAGTGTATTCTTGAACACTTTATCCTTTAAGTTGTCTAAAGTTTTGTCAATTCCTTATAGCCTTTTGTAGATGGGCAAGAGGATAAAATTGCTTCTTAATTGCAGAAATAAATTCAACCCATGATAAAATAAGCTTACCATGTTTTCAAATGTCCTCTTTGGTCTTAGCTTCCCACCATACCAATGCTGCTCCTTCCATCCTTAATGAGGCTAGTTGAATCTTGGTATCATCATCATGAAGGTTTTGAATCCTTAAATAAACATCCAATTATCTGATCCAATTATCTAGTGTTGTGTAACCAACTCAAAAAGAGAAGAAAAGAGATATAAACGCCTTAGAAATGAGCCACTTCGAGGGGGCAACCTCCAATACATTACATAAATGAACAATTCTTGGATGATACAATTCACAAAACCTCCTTTCTATATATAGGAGTCCATGGGGCCATAATGTAATCCTAGTGGGCCCAATGTAATCCTAGCCGACCTAACAATAATAATTTAAGGGCACAATAATAACAAAATGGGGGTTACAAGGGTACAATAATAACAATAAGGGGGTTACACTAACAATAATAAGGGACTATACTAGTGATATAGGGACCCAACATGCCCCTCTCCTTCAAAAAAGTGTTGTCCTCAACACTTGAGTAGCTCCGGGTGCTTCTGTATAAAATTCTCATCCTCCCATGTAGAATCTTCAGTGGGTAAGTTCTTCCACTTGATGAGATACTCTGAAATTGATCGATTCCGTAGTTGTCGAGTTCTTTTTCCATGACTGCTTCAGGTTCCAATATGATTTTCCCTTCCCCATCAAGTTCTGGCAATACTGTTTGAACTGGAAGATTTTCACCTATAACCTTCTTTAAGCATGAAACATGGAAAACCGGATGTACTCGCGAAGAAGCAGGAAGCTCCAATTTGTATGCCATAGTACCAATCTTTTGCAACACCTTGTAAGGACCATAGTACTTTGGCGATAATTTATTATCCTTCTTTGCTTGCTTGAGGGACATTTGTTTGTATGGTTGTAGCCGTAAAAATACCAATCTCCTACATCAAAACTTCTCTCGCTGCGATGTTGATCTACCTGTTTTTTCATTCGATTTTGTGCCAAATTCAGGTTATCCTTTAAGAGTTGGAGAACTTCTTGCTGATGCTCGATGTGATCTTCCACTGCTTGAACCTTCGAATTTTCCCTTGAAGATGATGTGATGGATGGTGGATGATATCCATAAAGTGCCATAAATGGGGTCATTTTTGCTGCAGTATGGAAGGAAGTGTTATACCACCATTCAACGAGAGGTAACCACTTGACCCATTGTGTTTGTTTATCAGATACAAAACAACGAAGATATCCTTCCAAACATTTATTTACTATCTCAGTTTGACCATCGATTGAGGATGATAAGATGAGCTATGAGCTAATTGAGTACCCAAACAAGAAAATAACTCCGTCCAAAAATTTCCAGTAAAAATGGGATCTCTATCGCTCACAATAACCCTTGGGCTTCCATGTAGCTTTTGAATTCTGTCCATAAATGTAGTAGCAACCGTACTTGCTTTAAATGGATGAGATAATGCACAAAAGTGTGCATACTTGGTAAGTCTATCAACTACCACCATGATGACACTCTTTCCTTCGGACTTAGGTAAACCTGTGATAAAATCCATTGAAATCTCCTCCCAACGTTGACTTGGAATGGATAAAGGTTGTAGAAGTAGTGGGGTCTTAATTGTTTCCACTTTATTCTGCTGGCAAACCAAACATTCCGCCACAAACTTTCGAATATCAGATTTAAGGCCATCCCAAAAAAATTCTTTCTTCACCCTGTGGTAAGTTTTTAAAAATCCTGAGTGTCCTCCTAAAGGAGAAGTGTGCAATTCTAGAAGAATCTTTTGTTTTAGTTGGGAATTCTTACAAAGATATAAGCGATCTCTGTACCATAAGGAATCATTTTTCCAACTAAATGTATCAGATGTACTAGGATCTTGCTGCAAATTTTGAATGAGTGTCCATACATCTTTGTCCTTCTTCCATTCATCTCTTGCTTCGGTTATCAATCTGGTTGGATAATAGAAATGGCACAAAGCAATGCTTCCACCTCTTCATTCTTTCTTGAGAGTGCATCTGCAACAACATTAAGCTTTCCTTTTTTGTAGATTATTTCAAAGTCATAACCCAACATCTTTGTGACCCATTTTTTCTTCTCTTCTGAAGATAGTCTTTGTTCCAAAAGTGTTTAAGACTATCATGATCAGTTTTTACCTTGAAGTGTCTTCCCATTAGGTAAGTTCGCCATTTCTTTAGTGCATGTAGTATTGCTAACATTTCCTTCTCATAAATAGGTTTCTGTAAATACTTTCCTTTGATTGGACGACTTTCAAAACCAATGGGTCTTCCTTCCTGCATTAAAACTGCACCAATTCCATTTCCTGAGGCATCACATTCCACAATAAAGGTTTTTGTGAAGTCTGGTGTAGCTAAGACCGGTGCTAGGCACATTGCCTCTTTAAGACGTTCAAAGCCCTTAGTTGCTTCAGGAGTCCATGAAAATGCATCTTTCTTCAATAATGTTGTTAGAGGTGCTGCTATTCTCCCATAATTCTTAACAAAATTAGAGTAAAATACCACAATGGCTAGAAATCCTACTTATTTGCTTTATAGTTGTACAGTTCATTCCTTAATGGATTTAATTTTGTTAGGGTCTACCTTAACACCCTCGTGAGATACAATATGACCCAGATATTCCACCTCTTGTACTCCAAAGAAACATTTGGATGTTTTTTCATATAATTGTTTCTCCTGCAATAGTTTGAGCACTCTGTCAACATGTTCAACATGATCCTTCCAAGACCTGTTGTAGATTAGTATATCATCAAAAAATACTAGCACAAATTTTCTAAGGAAGGGTTTGAAAATGGAATTCATCAACCCTTGAAATGTAGAGGTGCATTGGTAAGGCCAAAAGGCATGACCAAAAATTCATAATGACCCTCATGAGTTCGAAATGTTGTTTTTGGAATATCTTCAGTCTTCATTCTAATTTGATGATATCCTGAATGAAGACCCAACTTGGTAAAATAAATTTCTCCATGTAATTCATCCAATAATTCATCAATCACAGGAATGGGAAATTTATCTTTAATGGTGAGCTTATTGAGCTCCCTATAATCCGGACATGTTCGCCATGATCCATCCTTCTTGTGTACCAATACTACAGGAGCAGAGAAAGAACTTTGACTAGGTTGAATTATACCCGCCTCTAACATTTCTGCAATCATACGTTCCATTTCGCTCTTTTGGAAGTAAGGATATCTATAAGGCCTGATGTTTGGAGGAACACTTCCTGGAATCAAATGAATAGCATGATCATGATCACGAATAGGTGGGAGTCCTTTGGGAGTTTCAAACACCTTGGAATGATTGTCCAAGACTTGTTGGAGATGTGCAGAAATAGATGATTTTGATGTTGGAACTTCTAGTGAGCATAATTGTGCAATTACGCCTCGCTGTTCTTTCTTTAGAAGCTTTGTCATGACATTAGAGCTTATTATCCTTCCTGGCTTCCCTGCAATACCCCGTAATTCGACTTCCTTTCCTTCTGAAAACAATTTCAAGAAAAGTTCTTGAAAATTAAAACCTACCGTCCCCAAAGATTGTAACCATTGTACTCCTAGTACAACATCAGCACCTCCCATAG